>LGRX02003361.1:51329-63612 GCA_001247695.2 Cymbomonas tetramitiformis
TGCTGGATGTGACACACCGACAGGATAATCTGTCACTTGTCACTTCCTAAAGTAGGCTGGGTGACCGTCACCAGTAGTCGGGAAACTCCCGTTAGTATTTATGTGTATCTCCCTTTTATCAATCTGACTTTTACCGTTCTGATTCCGAAACCCTTAACTCAGGGTTTATTTCCAGTTATCTAGTTATTCACTCCGAACTATATATCTGACAGGTTTGGCCCCACTTACGCTTTATTTAGCCACTGCGACGCCGCCGAGATGATTGGCTAAAGCCGGACGCTTGGGATGGAGTGAGGCGCTCCGCGCGTGAGAGTGCCGGCAGTCACGGGTATGGCCTAAGTTTTGTGGGTTGATTTACGGCGAGCTGTAGGCCTTTGAGGACATTTTTTCTACGGGATTTAACGTTGGATTGGTTTACGTATCCTGATTGGTCACCACACCGTTTCGTATCGGCCGCCATCTACCACACGACTTCTCGGAATTCCTGCTCTCTCACGGCAGCCGTATCGACGACCCACCACATTTCTTGGCCGCCCAAGACTTCCGCATGTTTCGCGTCTTCTTGCCTCACTCCACCCCTGTAGTCTTCTTCATCATGGTCGCTTCTACGAGATCTACAGCTAGCATGGCGAATCGCCGCCGCATATTAAGCACGATTTTTGATTCCGTTGCTGCCAGGCATGCCAACACACCCGCGACTCCGCCAGCGGCGCAGCCGCCCGCTAATTCGGCGGGAGCTACATTTTTGGCATCGGTACGCACGTTGCAACGAGGGCACTTCGACATGAAGGTAGCCAAGCACGTACAACGCAAGTTGTTCGACGGCAAGGAGGGGAGATTTTCCGGTGCGGAGTCCCACGCGGCGGCCATCTTCACGAGGATGGTCTCTGCGCTGCAGACAGCATTCGTCACTGAGGACATCGGTTTCGCTACGCTCTTCACGCTGGACGACGCTACTTTGGCCGTCCGCGTGGAGGCCAACAATTTGTTGTTCTCCACGCTCGAGCTGCTGGTAGACCCCTCCTCGCCCGCAGCGGACTGGATGGACTCGTCCCACGCCAGCTTCCCAACAGACGGTAAGCGTGTTCTGCTCGAGTTCGCCCGTCGGATGATCCCGATTGGTGACCCCTTCCAGGGGCAAGCGGACATGTTCGCCGTCCGCATCCCTGCGGGCATGGACCCTCATGGACCGATCGAGGACTTCAACGCCGCACTCAAGGCTGCGAGATCAAGGGCGGCGCTCATGGACGAGGACGTGAAGTCCCTTTTCATCAAAGCCCTCGACACCACCTTCTACCAGCCGGTGGTGTCCCGCTTGCTTCGTCACGACCAACGAGCCGCCCACGACCTCCTCACTATTCAGCAATGGGTACGTGCGTGCTACGGCGAGCACGTGCGGGCGGGCACCGCCACCGCATCCGCACACCGGTACTCCCACGGCACGCACTTCATGGAGAAGGACATCGGTGATTCGGGCACGACGGGTGAGATCGCGGACTTACGGACGATGGTACTCGACTTGAAGCGGCAATTGGCCGACTTCCTCGTCGCCGCCGAGTCCGAGCCGTCCCCACGGGGATTCACACCTCGCGCGGACAAGCCGGACCGCCGCGTCAAGACCCGCTTCGCGGCCTCGCCCCTCCCCAAAGGGGGGAATTGGTCTCAATCCGTCTCGAGGAAGGTGGCCTTCCACCGCGACAGCGGTGCGACCATCCCGTACTGCCAAAATCAGGTGTGTGCTAAGGGGAAGGCGAGGCATTGGCATCGGGACTGCCCGAACGGGGGCAGGACCGGACTCTCGGCCTACGCCTTCGCCGAGGAGGCCGAGAACTCCGTGCTGGCCGCGAAGTTCCAACACGCCATCGACCACGGCGACCCCGTGGAATTCGACGCCCTCTGCATGCTTGCGGGCGGGAAGCCGGAGGTCTTCACCGATCTTTCCGCGTGCTCGTTCTGCGAGGAGGACGGTGAGGTCCTCGTGTCCGCCGTCACCGAGTTCTCTGAGATGGCACGCACGGCTGGGGCTTCGACGTTCAACATCAACACCTTCACTGCCGACTTGCCGGTGGTGTCGGAGCCGACCGCACACTCCCCACCCGCGTCGGTTGAATCCGAGGAGGAATGGACCGGTCCGCCGAACCCCTTCTGCCCTCCCGTCACCCGCACGTTTGCCGATTTCATTGAGAGCACGGGGATTGCATTGGGGGCGCCCGACGAGCCGGCCGCGAGCATGAGTTTGCTCTCCGCGGTTGAGGCACCGGAGCGCGTGATGGACTACAAGCCCGCGACCTCCTACGCCACGAGCGACGATGACGACGAGGATGCCTCGGTGGCACCGCCGCGGCCACGGTACGGCTGCGGGAACGCCATTCCGGGCTTCGGGAGGTCTCTTCTCACTTCGTCCTTGGTGTGTGCGCTGTTTGTGATTTGTGCCACCGCCGCGCCGCACACCGTTGCCGAAGTCGGTGGTGCCGGTGCGCGCACATGCACGGCTCCACCGGTCGGTGGTGCTACGTGGACTGCCTCGGCAGTCCCAACTACGGGAACTTCGCCAACTGCAATGGTTCGTAACGATCTTGGCGACGCGGTGGGTGGTGCGAGCACGGCTGCTATTCCGCCACATCGACAGACGCGGTATCGGGAGCTGCGGCAGGGATTCCACACTCTCCGCAATGTCCCACGGCCACCATGGCTATATGACCCCGACCCTGATTACGTTCCGCCGTCACCGCCTTACCCGCCACCACCGTACTCGTCCGATGACGAGGAGCCGAGCTCTGGTGACCATGCGGCTGTGATCGAGGATTCAACAATTTCTTCTACGAATGATTTACCACCGGTCCCGGAGGCCGGCAACTACTTCACCCTCACGCTGCTCCGGGCCGGATCGCAAGCCCCGCAGACCCCTAGTGGCTGAGATTGGTCACACCGTGCCTGCCTAGAGATTAGCTATTGCTTAGCCTCCTAGATGTGCAGAGGAGCTCTCTGAAATTGAGCTGTGTTTAGGGTTTTAGCAGTTAACACAGTATCTGTCAACCTTGCTGTGACCTGGGACCGCCCTGACCAAGAGTACAGGCCCCCAGGTGTGCTACAGTTTCCTCCTGAAGTTAAGTAGGGAGTTTGTTTGCTTCGTTTCACTGCTAACTCCGGTCACCACCCTAGGTGGTGTGCTGGATGTGACACACCGACAGGATAATCTGTCACTTGTCACCTCCTAAAGTAGGCTGGGTGACCGTCAGTCACTAGTAGTCGGGAAACTCCCGTTAGTATTTATGTGTATACCTCTTTTATCTATGAGACTTTTTACCGTTCTGATTCCGAAACCCTTAACTCAGGGTTTATTTCCAGTTATCTAGTTATTCACTCCGAACTATATATCTGACATGAGAAGTTAGCTGCGTGGTTGAGACAAAATGGAATGCGAGCCGAACACTATCACGCTGGAGTTAAAATGACAGATCGTACAACCGTGCATAATAGATGGATGCTAGGGGAGACTACCATCGTCGTGGCAAATAACGCTTTTGGAATGGGAGTGGACAAAGCAGATGTCAGATGGGTTGTTCATAGCACAATGCCTCAAACAATCGAGGGATATGTGCAAGAGATTGGCAGGGCTGGTCGAGATTTACAGGATGCTACATGCTTGTTATTATATGATCCGAAGGATGTGGCAAATATTCGAACAAAGTTACATACTGAAAAGCACATAGTATCTTCACAACGGCGAACGCTTTTAGAAGTGGAAAGCTTTTGTAAAACGGTTGATGCATGTAGGCACAAGCTTCTGTTGGTTCATTTCGGTGAGAAAATTGATATGCAAACCGCATGTAATATGAAATGCGATAATTGCAGGATGCCGGCAAAGCCAAAAGGTATAAAGACGAAGAAGCGGCGGAGTGACATTCCAAAGGCTAGTGACGGACAAGCTGGAAAGCACCGTAATATGCGACGTAGACAAAGCGCCTAGATGTATCATATGTAATCTCCAAGTGTTGATATGCAATCACGTGATAGCATGCCCTTACTTATTATCTATGTAAGTGGGAATCACATCATTTTGAATAATAGTGATGTCTTATTATGGTTCCTTGACAAAAACTAGGTTGCTTTGCGATTTGAATGGTTGAAAATAAGTGAGTATTGAAAAAGTTATCGTGATTTGTATCGATTCGTATTCCATACCACAGGTTTTCTGCTGGGTTTCGTTGCTGGAAACATGGCGACTTTCATGGCCAATAAATGGAAGACGAGTAAAGCATGAACCCAAAAAGTAACGCTTAGGCATACCTTAGAATACACGTCTAAAGGAACCCTGCAATTTTTAGGCCGTTTGAACAACCTTTTTTCGGGGCGTGACATAAACGAAGTCCAGAGCCCGTTCGGACTGCATGACTGTTACAAACCCTAAGTCATAACATCTAAATTTAACCGATCCGAAGGCTCTGGACCCAGAGTACGCGCCTACCCTAAAATGAGAAATGAAAACCCTGTCCCAAATACGAAATAGTCGCTTCGCGACCATGCATTAATTATTAGTTTTTTGCAGTTGCTAATATCAAATGCGAATTTGCTATTTCTATTTGCCCCTTGCGTTGGTACCGGGGTATCGCTTATCGCTATGCCAAAATGATCGAGGATCGACCCACGCGGAAACAGACACGTCTGACGTGCGATTAATCGCCACCTCGTAGCCCTGTAACATCTGCATTTTGCAATCCTGTGAATCCACATTCCAAACTCGAGATATGCAGATTCGGAATCTGCGATCATGAATACATACAATATCCATAATCGTTGATCGCAAGGTTTCTGGGACCTTAAGTATCTTGTATCTTGTATCTTCTTCTTGTATATCTTCAATCTTGAACCTTCCCTCTCCAAGTAGTTCGAGCCTTCCAACCGTTTTAGGTTTTCTTGTAACCTTTTATATCGCTTATTAACTGCTGTTTGCCATGCCATGCTCTATAAATACAAGGATGTCATCGTTTGAAATGACGAGTATATGCAACGAACTTGTAAAATTCTGGGATGTTTTTGGAAAAGATATTTAATTTTTTGGTACCAGCGTATTGTCTGTCTGACAAGGCAACGGCATCCCGGCACCCAACCCGCAGCACCTAGGGTCACCTACGTGTCACTGTCCATCTGGAGCCATGCATTTAAGATTCAGGATTTGAAGTCGATCGGAACCATTGGATCTAATGTTGTGATGAGCCCGAGCCCCCGAAGAGCAGCAGACGAGAGATCGACGTCGGAATAATAGGGAGTGTTTCCACATTTAAACGAAAGAACACGGTACAACCTCCAAAAAATTTAATAAGGTGCGCTCCAACCGCCCCGAAAATGATCCGAGTTTAAGTACTACAGTATCGCGAATTCCTTTTTCACAATTTTGGCGGGGTATTTACCGAAAGCACAGGTTTATGCTGCTCATTTGCTGATATTTGCTGTTCGGGATCTCGGCAGAAACAATGATGTTCAAGACTTTCCTCCTGCTTCTGCCTGTGGCCCTTGCGGCACGCCCCTTCTCTGCCGATGGCTCCGAGGACTCTTCCTTGAAGGCCAAGTTTGACTCTTGGGCCAGCGAGCACAGCAAGCAATATATGGACTCTAACGCTCTCGGTGCGTCGGAGGAATATTCTATTCGCTTCGGGATCTTCTCCGACAACATGAAGTTCATTGAGAGGCTCGTAAGTAAGTTTTCGCTACCAAATATCTTTTTCGTAACGCACCAAGACATGCAAGTGGGTCCACCTGCACATGTTCTCGACATTTTGAGATGCGAAATCTAGTCCCTGCAAGTCTTGTCGTTTACTCCTGTTCAACTTGGGCTGGAGTGCACGATGTTATGAGCGCATACTGGAGGACGTATACGATTATTTGATGTGCGATATCCGCTGTGCTCAGTCTGCTGCTGCTGAACTACTGTCATACACAGGCATGGGTGCCAACCAAACCTGGACTATGAGCTCTACCGGTCCTTTCATGGATCTTACTAATGAGGAATTCAAGACCGGCTTCCTTGGGTTCAAGAAGACTGAGAACTCCAACGAACTGAAGCAGGCCGGCTTCAAGTACGCAAACACGCAGGCGGCGGACTCAGTTGACTGGAGGACCAAAGGGGCTGTTACCGATGTCAAAAATCAAGCACAGTGTGGATCTTGCTGGGTGCGCCCTGTGAAACTTGGCTACTTGCTCCAACGAGCTGTCCGAAGCTTAGTGATGTGGATATTCGCTATTGCTATTCACTTGTCATAAGGAGATTCTTTTCCACATTCGCACAACGCCCAAAAAGCGTTTCCAAGGTCACTGCGTTCCTTTGGCAGAGATGTGATCTTCTCACCTTTCGAGACGTTGTACGTCTGAATTCATGCCTAGTGAGTATGGTTTCGTGTTTTTTTTTCAGTCCTTCTCCACCACCGGCTCCATTGAGGGCGCGAACTTCCTGGCCACCGGCAAGCTTGTGTCTCTTTCCGAACAGCAGCTTGTTTCCTGCGACACAAAGGCCGACCAGGGCTGCCAGGGCGGTCTCATGGATAACGCGTTCCAATATGTGATCACCAACGGCGGTATCACCACTGAGAGCAACTACCCATACAAGTCTGGCGGCGGTAACTCCGGCACTTGTGATACCAGCAAGGCCAGTGACCACGCTGTTACCATCTCTGGCTTCGAGGATGTTCCCCAGAATGACGAGTCTGCTCTGCGTCAAGCGATCTCCGGACAGCCCGTGAGCGTGGCCGTTGATGCAACCACTTGGCAGGTATGTGTCGACTGTAGTGCCGTGGTTTGTTTTTTAAGTGCACAGCTTGCCTTCGACGTTCTCGTATCTGCAGTGCACAGCTTTTATGTTTGAAGTAAAAACCTTGCCTTTCCGCTTAGTGGACGGAATCTGTGCTTGTTCGAAGCTGACGACTTGTTTATTCCTTTCCTTTCTGCAGTTCTACGGTGGAGGCGTCTTCAACGGCGTTTTCGGGTACTGTGGAACTTCTTTGGACCACGGTGTCCTTGCGGTGGGGTATGACCAGACTGCCTCTACTCCTTTCTACGTGGTGAAGAACAGCTGGGGGGGCTCATGGGGAGAGAAGGGATACATTCGTCTTCCCACTGATAAGGGTAAGGAAGGCATGTGCGGTATTGCCAACACCGCTTCTTACCCCACCAAGTAAGCGGTGAAGGGGTTTTGTAAAATAGAACACAATACAAATGGGTGCCAAATAGAAATCACAGTGATTAGATCTAGAATATATAGTTAATAAAATGTATAGATCTGTTACCAAAATCTAGACCAAAATCTATACACAGCATTCGATTCAAAGGGAGCTTGTTATTGATTTGCTTACGATCGACATTCGAAGAAAATTGAACTGAAAGTGTGTACATGTAGTTACATGACTACTCACATTCTTTGGCTGATTATTATGAGAATGTTTTGTGGACTTGCCACATGCAAGATAAGAAGCTATTATCTCTGCTGTTGCCAATGAAGGAGTCTATACCTCTTGTACTTACTTGTACTACTACTTTGTGATATGCTGTACGTATGGCGTCTAGCAAAAATAGTGTATTTGGGCGTTTTTTGTTATAGGTTTCCTAAGCGCTAACGAAGATCTACAAATGGCCTCGTAGAGGCAACGATACCATTCACATGTGTGACTGTATTATTTCTGGAAGAGTGCTTATGAAAATTGTTGCGCACATAACTACACGCTGTTAGCCCTAATACTATCTAGTGGTGACTGCGATCTATTCTTAAAAATACTCTAGCACGATCTCTTAAAATTCACCGCTCATATGTTGTCCATACTTATATGCGCAGACTATAATGCTGAATTAAAGATACCAAGCTACGCTGAACCACTATCTTTGAACGATGCATACTGTCGTTTGATGCCTACACACACCACGGCGAAAGCTTGTCAGTAAGGATGCGATCACGTCATAGACTGTCTTAAAAAGAAATGCCAGCACGAGACCGCGCATATTGAAATGAAGAGTTCCGCGATTCCCACGGGACACTATGATGCTGCGGTTGCTTGAGGCACACGAAGCAGACATTCAACCTACGAATTATTGATAGTGCAGCGAACTAAATACACTCCGGACCCCTTACAAAAATCTCACCTTTCCATAGCATGCTCGGCAAAGACCGAGGAAAGATCCCGCCAGGGACAAAACCAGTCGCGCTGCTACTTTTTGGTGCAAGTAAATTTTTAATTCGAAACACCTTTTAAACAAATATCTCCAAATAAATGTGGGTAGAGATATCCTTGAACAGACACACACATGCGTATCCGATTATTTAGATACATAATCAGTACAAACTTGTATATTGGCGGAACGATGACGAAATTAAAACCATATATATGGAACGCGGTGGTAGTATTAGGGAGGCTGACCATCATGTCTGGTGGCCATGGATGCCATCATTAACTCTATTCGAGTCGAACTTACGATAAGAACCGGGCAATTCTTCATGTAAGAATGGCACGTTTGTAAGTTACACACTGTCAAATTGCAAAATTGGTTTTTAAAAGCAGGAAATCCAGAGATCAAATCAGTTAGGTGCGAATGGCACCTAACACAATGGCAGGAATTGCACCTAACACGAATGGCAGGAATTGCTTTCACTACTTAAAAATGGGCATCGCGATATGCAGTATCACGCGTGGTCCGTTCGATGTGGCGGGTGTCGTTTTAGCATTGAAACAATATACCGATCAAAATAACTCCAGAATCCCCGCCATAGGCCCAGAACACGTTACAAACAACAAAATATTATGTGTAGTAGTAATGCGTTTTGATAGTTGGAAGTATGCCACATTGTGGCGCAGTCCCTTACAGTAGAGCACCTAATAAACGAGTGGTTTAAGCGTCACATGGCACGTTATCAAGTTGATCATCATATTTAACTACAGGACACTTTAATATTCGGCATGACCCATCGGCAAACGACATCACATATTCAAGGTAATCAATTAACAAAAAATGGTCGGCCTCGAGTCGGATACCATTAATACGTGCTGATAGAACCCCAAAATATTGGGTAGTCCTCTTGTTTTCTGCGTCTGCAAAGCCACGCAGGTCTTTCACGGAGGACCTGCAAAGATCCGTTGACCGCCTTTCTTACAGGCTTAATCATTCCATGTGGCCACCACACAAATGTTTCGTGGCGATATACCTGGATCATACAGCGGAAGTGCACAAAAGTCTGAGCAGCCATTCTCGTGTACGTAGAGCAGCCGGTCTATCAAAAGAAGTGCCTGCCGCATCAAGTGCCCGGATCTCAGTACCAGATTGCATAATCCTCAATTTGAACCAACGTACTCCTTAATTCTCCTTGACAACACACGCGGCCCACTTCGCAATGGACGGTATTGGATGAATCGCCGCCTCTATCAGCATGTGCATGGGTCAATGCAATCATGAAGGAGGCAAACAAATGAACAGCGGAATGATCGAAATCACATGGAGGAATTTGGGGCCTGTGAAAGATCTCTTACTTCTACTAGCTGTGATAAAGACTGAGTCATTAAGAAGAACCCAGCAAGCAAGTGCTGTGCCTTCTCCTCCTCGACCTGGAGAGTGAGTGCAAGATATTTCCCCATTACCCACATACCCTCCATAGTCATTGTCATCACCGGCAACAATGTCATCATTGTTGTCATTGGCATGCCTCATCTTCTGTCACATTTGTGCGAGTCACAGATTCCGAGTAGCTCTGGCACATGCGGCAGGCACCTAGGTGCTCCGGTGCTGGACTCTGATATCAGGAATATCGCATTTACAGAGGTGTGGAGCTCCCGAAGGCCCAGCCACCGCATCAAGCAGCACATGACAGGAATCCGGTGACACGTACACAGTGCTGGAGCCAGATACAGTTGGCTAATAATGATGTTCAGTGACAGAAATGGAGGCTGGAATTCGTGGCGTACAGGTGTGGTAATATACACTTAAGACGTAAGCAGATGGGCAGTTAAATGCTATCTTTAGAGGCGATTAGGAGCACAGTGATGATACAGTCTCTGCGGTGCGATGTGCTGCAAGTAACGAGGAACACTACGAAGGCTGTGTCTCTGCAGTGCAATGTGCTGCAAGTGGCGAGGAACACTACGAAGATTGTGTCTCTGCAGTGCAATGTGCTGCAAGTGGCGAGGAACACTACGAAGGCTGTGTCTCTGCAGTGCAATGTGCTGCAAGTGGCAGGAACACTACGAGAGATTGTGTCTCTGCAGTCCAATGTGCTGCAAGTGGCGAGGAACACTGCGCAGATTGTGTCTCTGCAGTCAAAATGTGCTGCAAGTGGCGAGAACACTGCGAACATTGTGTCTCTGCAGTACAATGTGCTGCAAGTGGCGAGGAACACTGCGAAAATTGTGTCTCTGCAGTGCAATGTGCTGCAAGTGGCGAGGAGCACCGCGAAAATTGTGTCTCTGCAGTGCAATGTGCTGCAAGTGACGGGGAGCACTGCGAAGGCTGTGTAAGCAAATACGGACCTTGACACGGTAGAGCTCCTCTAAGGCGTGCACGGATGGCAGCTCCGTCTCTTGCACCCCGAGCTGCGACATGGGCACGCCATGCTTCACACCATTTACACGGATTGGCTCGACCAATCATAGCCAGCAGCTTGACTGATTGCAGCAAGTGGCTCGACCAATCATAGCCAGCAGCTTGACTGATTGCAGCGAGTGGCTCGACCAATCATAGCCAGCAGCTTGACTGATTGCAGCGAGTGGCTCGACCAATCATAGCCAGCAGCTTGACTGATTGCAGCGAGTGGCTCGGCCAATCATAGCCAGCAGCTTGACTGATTGCAGCAAGCGTGGCTCGACCAATCATAGCCAGCAGCTTGACTGATTGCAGCGAGTGGCTCAGCCGTGGGACCCCGGTTTCCGAGCTCGATCACGGCGGGTGCGGCGGCGCACGTGGCGCATCACAAACAGCCAACCGTAGGCGGCGTATCGAAACCAACAACAGGCGTTTCGGCCTGGGGGATCAGCCCAGACGCGAGCACAGACACCTCGGCGCGGTGGATCAAATGACAACCGGCATCACTGAACAATCGGTCGGACCGAAGTGCGCGTCAGAGAGATTGCGCAATGGATGCCTTGGTGGCTGGGTGGATGGCCCCAGAACCTGCAACAGCTCTTCACGCGCGTACAGCGCAAACTCCGTGCCCATCGCAATCCCGTCCTTGCCCCCCGTCAGGCGCCCTCGTGTTCTCCCTGGCGGTGCCCAACCCCGGCCACGTGGCCACAGCGCGGGTCAGCGCTGGGAGCCCACACGTGGGAGCCAATTTCCAGGGCAGAATCAGGGAATCCACCAACGAAATTCTGCCCAGCCTGAGCACCGCCATACCATCTATCACCGCCATCGGGCCTCAAGCTGCGAGGAGGTGCGGCAGGGCAGGTAGGTTTGTCACAGTCCCGCCTGCCTCTGTGTCAAGTTCAAGCCCACCTCTATGCCACCCCGAGCGACACGTTGGCTGCACGTGGCCCTTCAGCATGCAACCACGTGGCGCTTCAGCATGTAAGCACGTCGTCCTCAGGAGCGCCGGGAACTGCCCGGATCCGACCGGGAGAATGCTGCACTGCTGGAAGGCCTGAGGGGTGAAGGGGTGCGCCGCGGAGGCCTGCAGCGGGCGCGCGGCTGGGCACGGAGCTCACCCGTGCGGCACGGCCTGGTGGGCGGTGCTCCATCCCGGTTCCCAAAGAGCTCCTGGTGCAGGTGCGGCCAGTGAATCTTCAGCACTAGCTGCAGCAGTGCTCGGCTGAGCCGGCGGTCCCGCACCGTCCCGGAGGCGGCGCAGGGAGCAGCCACTGCGGGGGCCGCGTTGGCACTGGTGTCATGTCGGCTCGGTGCATCCGAGGCAGATGCCGCCGGGTTGGCGGATGGGGTGGCCGCGGGGTGGCTGTGGCGGCGCATAAAAGCGGGCTCTATTGCGTGGGCGGCGGCAGAGCGCAGACGGAAGCCCAGGCGGCCGAGCGATGCAGCGGCTGAATCGGGGTGCTGTAGGGCGTGGCTCATGGGATACCCTTCACAACAGCACCCCTCCCACTCCCGCCCACCCCCGTTACCCCCTCCCAGCATCATGCGCTCCAATGAAATAACTGATTGAGCGGTCCATGGCCATCGAAAAAAAAAGCGCCTTCGGCACTATTTCGCTGTCCCGATGTGCCAACGTGGCCGGCATAAGAGTCGAGGGCGTCTTTGGGAAACTCGCGCTGGTCACCGGCACTGCGCCTCTGGAACACTCGAGCTGGTCACCGGCACTGCACCT
>LGRX02003362.1:0-11583 GCA_001247695.2 Cymbomonas tetramitiformis
GCAGCTCCAGCAGCCCTAGCAGCTCTTGCAGCTCCAGCAGCCCCAGCAGTTGCAACAGCTCCAGCAGCTCCAGCAGCCCCAGCAGTTGCAACAGCTCCAGCAGCTCCAGCAGCTCCAGCGGTTGCAGCAGCTCCAGCAGCTCCAGCAGACCCAGCAGCTGCAACCCCTTCTGCAGCAGTCCCAGCCCACGCTCCTTCAGCAACCACAGGCCCGACAGCTCCAGCAGCTCCAGCAGCTCCAGCAGCTCCAACAGCTCCAGCAGCTCCAGCAACTCCAGCAACTCCAGCAGACCCAGCCATTGAATACCTCGGACTTGGGTAGGGCCTCGGGCGTCTCCATAGAGGAGTTGCAGAATTTGAGCCACCTTTGAATTTGAGCACCCGCCACCCGGCAACGGCTAGTGCCCCAACTCCGGCAACTGCAAATAATATGCGTATCATTAGGGCAAAGTAAAAGTATGTTGTAGTCAGTTTACAGACGAAATTAGCCCCCCAACGCCCCGTGAATGTGACCCGATGTGAAATATCACTTCTCGATGCCTAGTAATAACTTCTAGATACTTCTCACAACTTGTAATAACTTCACCGTATCATTTGCATATCTCACGCGCCCACGAGACATGCATTTTCTGTTTTGCAGTCAGCTTACAGACGAAATTAGCTCCCCAACGCCCCGCGAATGTGACCCGATGTGAAATATCACTTCTCGATGCCTAATAATAACTTGTAGATACTTCTCACAACTTGTAATAACTTCACCGTATCATTTGCATATCTCACGCGCCCACGAGACATGCATTTTCTGTTTTGCAGTCAGTTTACAGACGAAATTAGCTCCCCAACGCCCCGCGAATGTGACCCGATGTGAAATATCACTTCTCGATGCCTAGTAATAACTTCTAGATACTTCTCACAACTTCTAATAACTTCCCCGTATCATTTGCACATCTCACGCGCCCGCAAGATATGCAATTTCTGCTTTGCAGCCATTTTACAGACGAAATTAGCTCCCCAGCACCCCGTGAATATGTCCCGATGTGAAATTTTGCTTCTCATTGCCTACGGATGACTTCTAGATACTTCTCACAACTTCTAATAACTTCCCCGTATCATTTGCATATCTCACGCGCCCGCAAGATATGCAATGTATGTACGGCAGCCCGTCCGCGACCTGTAAGCAGCCCTGTGGCCACTACAATTATCAAAATATAAAATATTGCCTCTAGATGATTTCTTTTAACCACTAAGTACTTCTTGAAACTTCTTGCGACTTCTAAATGTCATTTTCATCGATTATGCAATCCGGGCCCACCTAGCCGTGCTACGTGCCAGGGGGAAGGATCCTCCACAAGTCTCTTGTGCTAATACGCATTACGCGTAAAAGTTCGAGACCCCAAAATACGTAAATTACGCGTAAATGTTGGCAGAAAATCTGCGTATCTGCCAACATAGTCACAAATTTACGTTGGACGTCGGTCGGCGAGGGCGGGGAGGGCGGGGGGTCGGGAGGTAAGATTCAAGAGGCAAGAGGAAAGGGAGAGAGATGGTCGGCAATGTATAGGATGGCAGATACGCAGATTTTCTTGTAAATCTTGCAGACTTGCCTTCGTTGATGTCTCGTGGGGCGTGACATGGCGTGACAAGCGAAGGGTGGCCCGTGGCGATGGCGTGGGGCTGGCGTGGCGAACGAGCCAGCGCCGCTGGCGGAGCTCCTCGATTACGATGGAGCGATGGCGCGCCGTGGCGGCAGCGCGGCGCGTGCATTTTCCCTGGCCCGCCAGCGCTGGCGGGGCGTGTGGGTCTCAAAATGGGTCAGGCGCGCCAGATATGGCGCGCCCGCGCGTCCAAAGCGCATCCTTGCTGATGACTCTCGAGTCTCTTCTGCGTCTGTCCTTCGCTAGCTTGCATTTGCGATTTCGTGGAGTTTCAGTTTGTAACAGTGACACAGAGACAGTACAAGCTTAATGCGAAATTATTAGTCGGGGGCTGAATTATTTTGACATTAGTCGCTGGGAATTAATTATTTTTTTTAGTCACCCTCGTCGATCGACGATTTAGTCGGCCGCCGTTGTACAGCTTGTCTATGTCTTGAAAACTTGGGGGACACAAGCACTTCGACTTGTAACTCTGACCCGGGCCGAGGGAGGGACTGGTTTGACTTCTACGTTTTGGGACCTGGCTTCGTTTGGCATTCTGGCATTCGACTGGAATCTGGATTGGGTCTTCTCTGTTCTGGGACTTGGACGATTGGACTGGACTCTGCGTCTGGACTGCGTGGACTGGACTGGCACTCGACTGTCATCAGCTCAGCACGCACTCTCGTCTTGCGTCTGACAAGTACTTCAACTTGTACAAGCAGCTTCAACTCATAAGTGAGTCCTCCCTCCCGGTTCCGCCCTTCCCCCGCCTGGAATTGTGTGATGCTTGAACAGTACGTACTTTCGTGCCTGAAATATTGTAGTGCTTGAAATAAACTTTTATTGTGCTGCGTCCTTACTGCGCATGTTGGTTGCGTGGGTTTTTTGCGCAGAAACATGCTTGCTATTGTTGCCTTCAAGGTTATCCTGTTGCACATTTGCTGCCTGACTTCTCCTTGGTGCGTTCTTGCGTCCAAGACTAAAGTTAATGGAACCGACGTTGAAAAACCCGCTGTGAAAGCAAACTTGGTTTCATCGTATTTTCCGACTGTGACCTCGACTTCCATCTTGCGTAGTGAATGGGCTCTAGGCGGAACGCGTGTCTCGACCCGAAACTCTTCGATTCCTCCTGAAACGCATGAATATGGTGAAACGTATTGCGATCTTAGTATTCCTGTACAAAATCCCGGCATCTCTTATCTTGAACGCAGACCAAACTGGATGCCACTTCATCGCTATACGTGGCAAGTCTTGGATCTCCAACGACTCTTCAGATGCTGTTGACTTAGACGGTGGAAAATGCGTGGCTGGTATGCGGGACAAACGTCAACTGACTATGGTGACTGCGTTTTCTGCGAGCGGGGATGTTTGTCCTTTACAAGCGGTGTGGGAAGGTAGCACGAAGGATAGCTTGCCTACGTTTGGTGGGAAACCTAACTCAAAAACTTATAATACGAGTGCCGCTGTTCGTCCTGAATTCAAGAAGGGGAAATCAGGGAGACCATCAGCAGTGAAGGAAAAACACAGAACCAGGGGTTTCACTTATCGTTCGGATGCGGACCACGTGCCTGAGGTGGTCAAGGAATATATAGGACATCAATCCGTAACAGATACACACTGGTCTGACGAGTACACCAGCATAGAATACGTTGATCACGTTGTTGTTCCATTCCTACTCAACGTGAAGTCCAAAAACAACTTATCTCCAGGAGATCATGCTATCTTGTTGGTCGATGTTTGGTGGGGATGGCGGAGTCCCATATTCCGAAAACACGTCAGAAAGTGTTATCCTTGGTTACACCTGGTGTATGTACCTGCGTCGTGTACTCCTGTCGCACAACCCTGTGATAACGGCATAATACCAGCGCTCAAAGCCGGAGTTCGCAGTCGTCATTCAGCACACGCTTGTCGTCTCGTGCACGACCAACTTGTGAACGGTGTGACAGCAGACAATATCGTTCTGGACTTCAGCAAACGCACTATGGCCCCCTTGATCACTGAATGGTGGGCGGCGGCTTGTTCTGATTTGTCACGTTCAGAAATTATTGACGCTTTTATCGGCTGCGATATACTGCAGGCTTTTGATACTGAGTTCCAGGCTTCTGCTATGCGTGAGTGCACCCAGTTATTCAAGAGCTCGGCCGTATATGGTCAGTGGGACGACCGCACTGAAGGTGAGGAAAGTGATCCCTCCGACAATCCTAGGGATGACGACTTACACTACGAGCACGTCGGTGTTGGTCTGCAGCTCCAAGTGAAGGATCTAGCTGCACCCTTGCTTGGAGAGGTAAGCAAGGAGCAGGAGTGGGAAGAGTGCGTTCGCTGCTTAAACATATCAAAGGTGGCGGAGGATTGTGATGGCTCCCTACACGAGGTCCAGAATACACTTGTGCCAAATTGTGTTCCAGACTTTTCATCCTTAGAGCTGTTGGGGTCCGTTAGTTGTGTTATGGACTCGCCGATCATGAAGGAGCAGGATAGTGATAACGTCAGTGGTTTATGTCCATCACTACTTTTATTGCTCGTGTGCTTGATTGAAGTTAGCAAGAAGGAAAAAGCGGATGAGCGGCGGAAACTGCGGTTACGTGTGAGGAAAGACAAAATACGGGACAAGCAAACAGCGGACGCCCTATCTGGTGTGAGTAAGTTAACAGAGCTCTTCCCGTGTGAGGTGAAGCCCTTGAGTGAGCTGCGCGGTAAGCCTGCTAAGCGCCCTTCACTACTGCACGAGACTGGACTGCCTGAGACCAGTCAACCTAACAAGCGCCCTCGCTGTATCACAGCTCCAACTCTTCTTTCTGACTTCGAGTTGGTTGAGCTGAGTGTGAAAGAGGATTCTGAAGTGGAGTGCACTGGTACACGAGCTAATATACTTCTCGAGGCTGAGCCCCACCACCTTGACAAGTTGAAACAGCTTGGCCTCAAGATTGTCCGTACACCCGGTTTAGGGAACTGTTGCCCTTTATCTGTTGCTCAAGGTTTTGGTTATGAGCCGACTCAAGAAGTCTCTGACACCTTCCGGCAGTTAGCTGCAACTGTGTTATACACTCGTAGCTCATGGAGTGACGATTTCGGCTTCAATACAATATCTGCTTGGAAAGCATACATTGCGCAAGTGGTGTGCTGCGATAGGGCATGGGTCGGAGATGCTTTTTGCAAGGCAGTGGCAGTAGCGAAAAGACGACCTATCATATGTATTTTGTTGGACAGGAGCATGTGTCGAGTTTACACTACGGACCCTTCTGCGGGATCTCCTTACGGTCACTTGCCTTGGGCTCAACTGTGTGCCTGGTATAATTCTTGTCCTGACGCGGAGAGACCAATTTTTATATTTCACAATGGAACTGCTTCAAGGATCGGAGATCATTATGATGCAGTGAAGTCTATCCTTTAGACCAATATGTAATTTGATTTCAGGACACGATGATATGAATATGTAATTTAATTTCAGGAGGATGGTAATCTTTATTTGCTTAGTGTTCATGATAACAGGATTTGTGATAAGCATCACGCTCTAATTGCCTTGCTTCCCCTTGCCCTTGTCGGGAAAATTTGGGTGATTTGAAAAAAAAATCGTACCGTGGGCAACCTACCGCCCCGACAGCGGATCTAATTATATTGTCGGTTCGCGGGTGGGGAAGAAAAGCACCGCCCCGCTATCGCCTGGCTCAAAACCCCAACTTGCATCCTTGTTCTACACTCGATTTTGGTGATTTAGGGAAATTTCGTGATTTTTAGCCGCGTTTTAGTCGCCGCCGATTTTTTTAATTTTAGATTTAGTCGCCAAAATTTTCAATTAAACAATTGTGTTAAATAATTTCGCATTAAGCTTGTAGACAGTTTCGAGTTGGAACCTTTGAACTTTCCGAAGATCCGAACCTCCTCGAGTCCTCCGCTCGTCCTCTCCTGCATCGACCATCCGATCGTGTGCATCGTGCATGCCGAGCGTAATCCGATCGTCATCGTCATGTTTTGAGGAATGAGGAAAGCTAAAGTGAAACCCGAAAGAACCGATCGGCTTTACAGTACTCATATTCGATATTGATCAACTGATCACCCACTTGAGAGTCTCACAAGCGCAAGAAGGGCATTTCTATTGCTCAAAACGATTCTTCCTGCCGATCAGTAGGCAACCGTTTACCTGCCAGCAGGCTTCCTTCTTCCATTCAAATTTCTGAAGCAGTAAGATACGATTCCTGCCAGGGCTCTGATCTTATTGCCAGTTTCGAGCCGTCAGGTCGGGCAAACAATCAACATCTTTCTCGGCTTACAGAAGTAGTAGAAATATGACAGTGAGGTGAGCCTATTGGACTCTATTGATTAAGTTTAGGCCCCACTTGCGTATCTCACCGCTCCCGCTGAGATATCAGCGTTGCACGCCGCGTCTATCTGGAACGCTTGTTTGTCTGGAACCTTTCGTATTTTCCTGTGGCGCACGCCACTTACGTTGCGAGCATACATAATAATGAAGCTGCGATATCCGCTCACAACGAACCAAGCTGGCCTTTTAATTTCACGCGCTCTGAAACGGACCTTTGGGTTGTGGACAGATTTATTTTGTTGGTAAACAAACAAGGTCAGACTCGACTGGCGCAGTATTATGAATACATGCGTGTGGAAGAGAGGAGGGCGCTTGAAGGGGAAATTGTCCGAAAGTGTATATCGCGTTCAGATAACCAGGTAACAAACCAGAATATGTTATGGGCAAAGAAATGGCGGGTGTGTGTTAGACGACCCTTTAGCCTTTCTGTTGTAGGTTATGCATTATCTAGTACGGTCGGCGTTTTACTACAGGAATTCTCTCTCATTCTGTGAGTATCTATGGTGGTCTGGTAAGTATATCAGTTCGTTTTTTGCGGGTGCGCTGTGTTCTTGACAGCTCACGTCTCAGAGACGGGTGCTTCCCGGGGCCTGGCTATTGCAGATCTCATTATCCAGTCGGATAAACCTAGCGTTCCACTCCTGTCATACGGTCACCGACCTCTGTACGAAGTGGCATACCATGTTCGGCTCTGGGTTTCTCACGTTGCCCACCAGGGACAAGTGACGTTTTTTAAGAAACGCTATTGTGGGAAAGCTTGCTGCTTGCAGTTTAGATCTTCTCTGTAACGTCTAGTGCGAATCAGGCAATTCGTGGCGTGGGGGGTGATCGGGGTGCAGTGTTCCTTTGTTGAGCACCGCAACTTCAAGGTGGTTTATCGACGCTATGCATCTCTTTTCTTCCTCGTGGGTGTAGATGCAGACGAGGTGCGCCTTTCGCCTCCTCGATGGAATTGTGTCGAGTCAGTTCCTGTACAGTCTCGTGAAAGTTGGTGAGATCTTTATTCAAATTTGGAAGGCTGAGTGCGTGAAAGTTGGTGTACGTCCTCAGTGGGTTTCATACTTCAATAATAGCACGTGTATGCATACACTTCTGACCCGTTCGTGTAAGCCGGGCTTTTATGTGCCATACAGAATGAGCTTGCCATCTTGGAGTTTATTCATTGCATCGTCGAAACATTGGATCGCTACTTTGGCAACGTGTGCGAGCTGGACATCATGTTCCATCTGGAAAAGGTACGGAGCACGCGTGAGAACCTGTCCAGAATTCTGACTTCGGGTTGTTGCTCAGCGTTTATCCGGAGCCCTGAAAAGGTTTGGGGTCGAGAGGGTAAGTTCGGGAGTTTATTGTTGGAAACGGCATATGACTGAACAACGGTGTAACGGACCATTTCGATTTTGGCAGTCTATATTTTTACTGGACGAGATGGTTTGCAACGGATGCATTGTGGAGACCAACAAGACCAACATTTTGACACCCTTGCAGCTTATTGATAAAACTACCACGTAGCTGCACAAGCACTTTTGGCAATTTATATACTGTTGGCATACAGACGCAAGTACTTTTGTTGCATTTGCCCTTTTAGTTATGTCGTTGACGACAACTCTCGGAGTCACTTTTACATTGTTGCTAAAAGTTTTCATCTAATAATGTACTATGGTGGAAGTTGATATACCGATTCGATGTAGATTCGATGTATTAAATGCACAGGTTTAGTGTTCAGCACTATCTAGACCGTGGTTATGTGATATTTGCAATGAACAAGACCTGTTCGTTGTTTTCCAACGGGAACGGATGTGTTTCAAAGAGAAATCTGCCGGGGAGAGGTTTTGCGTATTTTTGTGGAGTCCAAAATCAAAATCACAAGCAGACTACAACCCAAGACAAAATCGAAATGCAGCATGTTGACTTTAATACTTAGCCTTGGTAATTAATTGGGAAGCATGTTGTGCATTCAATACGAAGTGACCAAATATGAGCAGATATATTTTGATGTGAAACACACATAACTATCACTACATCATTCTATGTAAAGACATGTGTCACGGACAAAAGACAGAATTCACATCGTTCCGCTTGAGTAGTAATCGGCTACGGCTCAGAGCCCCTCGCAAATGATACATGAGTCACATGCGTGCGATGCTTATCCGACCGCTGCATTGCGTGTGGCATAACGGGTGTGCTAGAACAAAAGTCGGGCTCTAAAATAGCTTAGCGGATGCCCCGGTACCAGCAACGCGTCATCATTCTTGAACTCTAATCGGGATATATCAGGATGTTGATTTTCTTTATCCGAGCGATTCCAAAATCTTCACTCCGATTTTTAATCGGACTGTCCTGTAATCGTAAAAAGGAATATATCTGCCGACATGGAACCTGTAACACTGTCATGTTCATTCTGCTGCGCCACGTCGTTTTTCAAAATAAGAGATATGTTTTCCCGGCGGCGCCTATTGGCCGTCCGCCGATTTCGATCCGAGAGCCCACAACAAAAACTGCGGGTCTTCGAAGCGCAAACGTTGGACTTTGGGCTCAACCGTGCATGGAGAAGTACGATCCCGACGAAATGAAAAGCGTACGTAAAATGAAAATCCAGGAAATAATTGTGAATGAATCGCCGGGAGTTTCAAGCCAAACACAGAGCAAGGAGCACAGAAAGCGTCGGGGCTCAAACGCCCAAATTTTGGCATAGCACGAGCGTAGATATCGACATACCAGTCCCCATCCCAAGCGTCGTTGTTTGGCCAATCATGGCTAAGGTCGCAGTGTCTTAAAAAAAACGTGCGTGGACTCCAACATGCCAGGATATACACTGTTACACTCTAACCAGTGAAGGTCGAACCGTGTATGGTGAAAATGTATAAGCTGCATAAAATGATCAGTCCCCTGAAGTAATTGCGGGCTGGTGCGATAACTATAGTCATACTACTCGTCTATTGTCACTAACCTACTAAGACATATGGCACCTGAATTCAGGCGGGGTATCATATCCAGGTTATATGCGGGACCCATCTCAAAGCCGAATCTCGGCGGAGGTTATGCGGGTCAAACAACCCGGCGGGTGGAGGGCTGGTCCCACCTCTCGGGGTGTTATCCCAGACCCCGAAGGACCCACAAACAATATACAAACATACTCGTCTGCTAGACTGCTATCTCACGGTCCCTGTCGCGGACCTTGCACTCATCCCCCCTAAGAGAGTACGCCTCATAGCATGATTATTTTGTAGCTACCCCCATGACATTTTGTAGCTTCGGTACGTTTTTATAGCTATCGCAGAATTGGTCAAGAAAATATCAGGAGATTCCCGGATTTCCGTCGTTCCCTTATAGGAGAATTCTGTGAAGAAATTCTGTGAAGAAATCTCCCACCATCCTCACGCGTGACCGTCACCTGAGGTAACGAAGACCTGACACTTTTCCCTTCTAGGAATAAATCAATGCGTTTGACGCAAACATAATGGTGGAATTGACTCATTTATCCGCGATCAGTGATGAAACATATGCAGAGTGCAATCACTGGACGTCCATCGGTTTGACACGTGACGTGATGTCACACTCAAGTGGATCCGAAAAGCTACAATATGAATGAAAACACGCGAATACTCGTGATCCTATTGAGACAACATATGTCTGACTCGAATACGGCACCATAAATGAGATGTGGCTACACCCTTGTTACAAGCAGCGCGCGGGGCTTTTTTCTTGGTGGCTTTCTAATATAGGAAGAGCCGTTATCAAATGCGTTAGAGAGTTCGGCATATTCGCGCAGCTCGTGGTCACGGGTCCTACTTACAGTTGCATATTTTTCTTTTGAGAAAACTGTCACGAAGCTAAGGAAGGTTATGCATACTTTTGCCGATCCAGTAGTCGTAGAATAAAACGCAAACGAGTACCCAAAACAAACTCGACACAATATGCTTTTGAATTTGAAGTCATGACGAAGTGGTTTAAGTGCAAGCAGTTACAAGCTACTGAACTATGTGTTGCAACAGAGAGACGCTTCATAAACTCTTCCAAAATTTACTAAATAGTGGTTACAATCGACGAAAGGTTAAGAGAGTTCATTTTAAACGTCCTCTGATAATCTTTCGACAGCAAGGGGATGTGCGTTGTTGCTAAGACATTATGTCGAATGAGAGAACCACTTAAAAACAGCTGCAAAGTTTGACAAACTTTCCAGCGAGACCCCAGTCGCTTTTGAGCCGTACACATAATGCTGTTCCGCTCGGAAGCTTCAGTGCACCAGAACATCCAATAATAGGTGCATTTCCTTTCTACAACATTGCTGCCAGCTTGCCACTCTTCAGCAAAGGCATGGTGCCCATCCATTCCTCTGCGAAAACATAAACCGACATTTAGGTTCATGTTCCTCCGAAAGAACTGTCAACGGAAACCTGGGATCCATTGTCTATCGCAAGCTTTTGGTAGGCTTTTTGGTGCACTGCTGTAGAAAATAAGATGAGTCGTTGATGTATGTGTACCACAATAATACCGCGACTAGACAGCTCAGTTAAGAGAGCAGCTCAAGGACCGAACGTATGTTTGGAACTGTTAAGGGTTCTCCAAATATACAAAGGTCCCTTGTTTAGCGCCTCGCGGTATACTATGCATGTCGGAACTTCAAGTTGCAATAAACGCTATGGACAATCGAGCGAAGGGCAAGAGCCGCTCCAGATAGAAACAAAACCGGTAGCACCGTCAAGTCAGCCAAGGCTTACCTGGGCCATCGTTACAACCGCCGATGAACTTGCCCTTGACAAATACGAGGGGGACACTGCGTTGGGGACAGATGTCAGAAGGAACAAAATAGGCTTATACAATACGCAGAGTGCTCTCTCACTTATAAATTTCGGCAGAAACTGCATACAAAGTTGTGAATGATGCAGGCACCAGTGAAAGTAAGTTCTCGTGTGCTGGCAGTCTCTCCCATCTTTCCTCAGTCGATTGTGGGGATCGCTTGCGGGGACTTACGACTTCTGCTTGTGCTTGGCATGAATTTCGTTGTGCACAGTTTGACCATCGTCAAGATCTGCGTCAAAATCTATCACCTTGAATGGCAACTTGGCTTCGGCCAGTGCACCTTCTACTTTCCTGCAGAAAGGACATCCGGCATACGAAAATATGACAATAGGCTCGGTAGCCGATGCTAGACAGGTATCAAGGCTTTCCGCCATTTCACACTGAGAATTGGATGTAGATTCCCCGATCGTTTGTGTTTGGTCCAACCACCACCTCAGCCTGCAATAAGTGTTTTTAGGAGGTCCGGCGCAGGTGCGATGAGGCGACGCGTGAGGGTTCAGACGAGAGTTTCCAGTTCGGAGCTTACTGTACAGATTTATAGCTTTGGATGAGTCAAGTGTGTAGTGTCATCATGTGTCGTCAGATGGGAAATCGCAATCGTCCGACTGGATGAAGTCGTGACACCGAGCCGTGAGCCCGTGACACCCTCAACCCTGTGACACTCCAGACTCTTACTCTTGTCCCAAGCTATGGGGATTAAACCGTGTGCACAGGGGGGAATGCGAAGCGTTTTTTGGGGGGAATGACAGCGGGCCGTAGGCCCGCTGTGGAAAAATCGTAAGGGGGGAGAAAAAAAAGGGAAAAGGGGGAAAAAAGAGAGGAAGAA
>LGRX02003362.1:13986-101377 GCA_001247695.2 Cymbomonas tetramitiformis
GCTTATGACATCGGGGATGCCATCGGGGATATCGATGTGACACCGTGGGGATTAAAAGTTAATCCCCGAAGTTGTGCACATGACGATTCAGGATCCCCCGCCATAAAGCTGGCGGTCCCACACACTTGTCTCCACCGCACGCCAGAGTTGAGAGTATACATTCCGGCGGTCAGGTTTTCCGATCGAATTCGATGAAATCCGCGATGTCGAACTCAGAATCATGGCAAAAAACCTTGCGCAGTGCCAGAAACGTTCAGAACTTTTAGTAAAACGGGGTTGTTCACGTGTTCAGCCCCTTTTTCCTGGATATATTAACGATATATTATTGTGGTTTGGGCGTCCTTGTGTTGTGTAACATGTTTATTATGATGTGAACATGTGGTGTGGGGGAAGCAAAAACTCTGAGACTCAGTAGTCAAAGATTGCGAAAGCAATTTTCCGAAGGGGGTTTTGACGCTTTCGAGAGCTCGCCTCAAAAAATTTCCATGCCCTTAGCTTTTTAATTGCCCTTAATTGCCGACGGTTTATCGTTCCTTGGGGGGGAGTTTACGGTAAAATTTATCCTACTTGGAACTCATATGGTGCCACGAAGGAGCGGTATCGATATTCGATATTTTTCATGGGGACACTGACTTTCACCCCCCTGTAAGGTGGGGTTGAGCAGCCTCTCCTGTTGCACCAAGGTGCCACGTAGGCAGTCGGCATTCCACAGTTGGCGCTGATAATAAAACACTCAATGTATTTTACGATTATCTCGTCTTAGCCGTTTTGCCCGTTCCTGATTGTGTCCTGAAGCTGTGAAAATATATCTTAACTATATATACTATATATATATATCACACTCTTCGTGAGGTTATCGGCCTGTTCCACGTATTTTCGGGAACGGTGCTTAGCTATTTCCCGTATCGTCTATTCGCATCCACGTACTGTATCTACGCATCTTCGTATCTTCGGCCGCGCCGTATCTTCAACGCATTTCTATTTCAACGACTGCTTCAACGCATCTACCCACGTATCTATTTGCGGCCACGTATCTCCCGGGACTTTTCCGCGCATCTTCACCTACGTTTTCCGGTTAATTTATCACTTCGTATCTTACTCCGACGTTCACATTTCCGTTTTCAATTTAGGCAACCGCTTTACGGCTTGGATCCTCTGGCCGGCAGCACCTTAACTGCAGCACAATACGCTTTTCGCACGACGTTTTCGACGTCACCGCCGTTTTCCTCGTCAAATTCTACCCAGATTTGATCCCTGCCCCGCTTGATTTGGTCAGTTTTACGAAAAGTTGGCTTTGACACCCCAAACCCAAACCTTTTCCTTTCGATTTTCTGCAGCTGCTCTGGCCATGGCTTCGTCTCGCCAGCGGGCGCGCATGGCCGCAGTTCAATCTACGCTGGATTTACTTCGACAACAACGGTTTTTCACTGGTTACGATCTGGTGGTGCTTGGTGGTGCTTGTGCACCAAGCACCAAAATCGGCACCGACAATTTCGCCGATATCGCCAGCGGGTACTCTGACATCGGGTTTCTCCGCATTCTCCGATTTCATCTGGCGCAACCTTTGGTCGCCATCTTGTGGTGTGTGGTGGTGTTGTGACCACCTCCCACACCCACCTCAACCTTTCCATCTTCGCTTTTACTGAGTGCAGCTTCTCGACCCGAGGCACTCTCCGCATTTTCGAACCCCAACCATCTCTCCCTCCCTACACCGACACAATTCGCACGGCGGTGCCAGGCCACTTTCGCTTTGGCCTCGCACAGGAGTGGGATGACCGCTTCGCATTTTGGCAGCGCTCGACCTTTATCCACACCAGGGACACCGCCGCCAACACTTTAGCCTGCTCAGTAATTTTAGCAGCCTACCCCGTGGGAGTAGCTAATCCCCACGGCCGACACGCACGGGCGTAAGCCCCTAGAGCACGCAAGATTAGCGCAGGCGGATGCCACACTAGATGGGCTGAAAAAGGCCCCTTGAATCTTGTGATGTATCCAGTTAGGGTTTGCTCTGTTTGTGAATTACTGTAGGAGCTTGGCATGTGGCACCTCATACCTTCGGGATGAGGTGTGTCATGGGGACACTGACTTTCACCCCCCTGTAAGGTGGGGTTGAGCAGCCTCTCCTGTTTCACCCCTCGCCCCGAGGTGCCACGTAGGCAGTCAGCATTCCACAGTTGGCGCTAATAATAAAACACTCACTGTATTTTATTATCTCGTCTTAGCCGTTTTGCCCGTTCCTGATTGTTTCCTGAAGCTGTGAATATATATCTTAACTATATATATATTTCACACTAAGTATATATATATATATATATGTAACTATTACCGGAATATCCAAGTACACTAGATATCAGAAAGTCCCGTACTCGTGTGGATAAACTGTATAAGATAAATAAACCCTAAGCTAGATATACCCGGAACGGTCTCGGACGGTCTCGGAGTCTAGCCTACCTGTGACACCGTGTGTGTCACAGTACGAACCTACAGATCAGTCAGCAGTCCAGTGTTGGTCCTAGGGATATGTCATAGGGGCCTGGCCGGGACTCCCAGTCAGGGCTGCCTATACAGATTTCAGCACACCACCCCAACACTGTGGGTGGTGACTGACTAGGAGAGTCAGAAAATGTAAAGTTGCAAGTGTTAGGGCAGAAGCTAGGTGACAAGTCTAACTGCCAATCCAACTGTGCTATTCTGATACACAAATTGGAAACCTCTAGGTATCACGTGAGCAGAAACATACGGGCAATTAAGGCACCGCTAAATAAGTGAAAAGAACCGTGCCAGCAAGTCAGATTGAAGATTATAAAGTAGTCAAAGCAAACCATAAACCAGATTGAAGAAGTCTTTGAGGTCACAGGAGTTCTGCACACCACCATGTTGGTGTGCCTCCAGAGTGAGCAAGAAGTCAATCGACAGCACCAAAGTAGTCAGCGGTGGCCTCACGGAAGTCCATCCCATAATAGGAAGTAAAGTAGCCAGCACCGTAGTAGTGCTCCACATCCAGAGGTCCGCTCTCATGTAATGCCATGCCGTAATAAAATACCATGCCGAAGCCCAAATCCGCTTGAGCTAAATCCTGAAATGCTAGAAAGCTCAGTATGTCAGGAGGCTCGGGCGGCTGAAGCTGTGACACATCGCCAGTCAACAAGAGACCCTGAACCGGCATCGCCGATTCAACAAAATCATTCGTAAAGTAAAATGACGGAGTCTCCCAATCGAGATTACCACCAGGCGAAGGCACCTCCGTAGCCGATGCAGAAGCTGACACAGCAGAAGCCGTGGAAGCCGAAACAGCCACACCTGCAAAAGAAATGCATAGAAGAGAAAGCACCGCGAGAGCGCCGATTGCCGGCGTGCCAAAGCCGAAAGGCGGCACATCGCACCCGATAGCCTTGGCCGGAGCTCGCGGCTTCACCGCGAAAGTACCGTCGGCGAAATCTTCGTAGTCGTCCGTGTCATAGCCTGTCAGGTCAGTCGGGTGGACGGCGGCGTGATTAACCGTCTGCACGAAGCCTCCGAACTCACCGCATGTCGCCTCCGTGGTGGTCACCCGCGCCGATTGAGTTGGCGCGGGCTCCACATCCTCCACCTGCGAAACAGGCATAGCAGGGGCCGGCACGGCGGACGCCGATGCCGCCGCACCACCTGCCGGAACCTCCCTCCGGTGTGATCCCCGCCGCAGCGGTAGGGCCACACACCAGAGCTGACGCATGCTCCTCAACCGCACTCCCAGGAATGAAAGATGCGTGAGTGAAATGTACCTTGTCTTGGGCGGCCTGAACCTCAGAGTTGAGGGCATCAAGCCGCCGCAAGATGTCCTCGTCGTCGGTCCCGCCAGAAGGCGGAGGCGGCACGGAGAAACCGTAGGCCGCCACGTCGATCCCACCGACGCCGTCCGTGGAGAGCACCGCGGGCGGACCATACGCCAACGCCGCATGCGAGAATGCCTCCGGTCCAATGTCTGCCGCGTCCTGGAAGACCTGCACGAGCGCCAATGCGTGCAGGCCCTCCGCGTCCTCCTGCTCAATGGGAATGCAGAAAGCCGCAGCCGTGGCCGGCGAGTGTTGGCGACCGCCAAGCGGGCAGTCGCGGTACGGGTGATACACCTCACCTTTACCGGCCTTGCGGCAGCGGTGGCACAGCGGCTTCGCCTTCATGCTGTCGCGGTCGAAGCCGACTGCGGGGGGGTTGCCTGCACCCACGCGAAACCCCCTCGGATGCTGCTTCCCCGGATGCTGCGGCTGCGTCTGCCGTCCCCCGCCCGCACGGCCACCACGCACCAAGGCCTTCAAGGCCGCAATCTCCTCGAGGAGCATCGCGTACTCCGACGACGTGACCAGAGCGGAGAGCTTACCGTCCGTTCCCAGCACCTGCTTCTCACGTACTGCCGCCCCCTCGTCCGACTGTGCCCATGCCTGGAAGATGGCCACGACGAGAGCCTGAAGCGAGCGGAGAGTGACCCCGCCGAGGTCACCCGCAAGCGGATAACGCACCTTCACCGCCGCGTAGAAGATCGGGTCGAGGCGGTTGTACAGTGAGAGCTTGCGGGTCTCGTCGGTGGGTCGCCAGTCAAGAGCGCGGTTATCCCGCACCAGACGTTGCTCACGAGCCAAGATCGGCTGCGGGTCAACGCCCGCGGGATAACGAAGAGCCGCGTGCTCCTGCTGGTGGCTCTCGCGTAGGGCTGCCGGTACGCTCCCCTTGATGATGTCGATGAGAGCCCGACGTCCATCTCGGTCAGCCGAAGAGTCCGTACCCCGAAGCCAGGTGTCAGCCACAGAGTTCCGCTCCACGACGAGGGCCAAGACGTCATAGAGGAGCCCATTAACCTTCTCGATAACCAGAGAGGTGGGGTCGTCGAGGTCAAAGGGGGCCAAGTCCAATCCAGCGGACTCAAACTCGGTCCGAAGCTGCACCACCAACTCGGAGAGGCGGTCGGTGTCGTCGGTACCACGATAATGATGTTTCTTGGAACCAAGGATATCCTCGCGGATACCCTTGGCCCAAGCCCGATGCAAGCGCCCCTTGTAAACCGCGTCAACCGTGGCATGTTGGTCGACCAGGTGCTTCCGCAACGCGACAGCAGCGTCGGTGTTGCTGGAAGCAACAGGGGGCACCACAGGTGGGGTGCTAGCGGTCGGAGTGTCCCGAACCGCATCCAGAAGCCGTATTGAGGCGTCCAAGTCGGAGTCGCTCAACAGCCGTTTGCGAGCTCGTGTAGATGCTGCCATATTTCTGAAAGCCAGAGAAAAGATGATGCGCGGTAGCACGTTTGGGTGTTGTGGCGGAAATGGAGTGAAGGCGTAACAGCAGAACGTGCGGAGCGGCGAAAAGAGCGTGGGGCACTTGCAAATGTCGATGTGGTCGAAGGTGTCCGGAGCACCAGCCCAAAATACGTAAACCAGCGGGATCAGGGCAGGTAAAGTAACGTAAGTGAACATTGCCAAAACCGAGCAATAGCAACGCGCGGTGCCCATGACTCGCAGCCACAAGAAACGTCTACCGTAAAACCATGGTCCAAATCCTAGTCGCACCCAAACGCGCAAGCGCGCACCACCTCTTCAAGCGGCTGTTTAGCCAATCATGGCCAAGATAGCAAGTGGAATAAAAGCGTGGATGGGGCCACGACCTACCGGAATATCCAAGTACACTAGATATCAGAAAGTCCCGTACTCGTGTGGATAAACTGTATAAGATAGATAAACCCTAAGCTAGATATACCCGGAACGGTCTCGGACGGTCTCGGAGTCTTGCCTACCTGTGACACCGCGTGTGTCACGGTACGAACCTACAGATCAGTCAGCAGTCCAGTGTTGGTCCTAGGGATCTGTCATAGGGGCCTGACCGGGACTCCCAGTCAGGGCTGCCTATACAGATTTCAGCAACTATATATATATATATATCACACTCTTCGTGAATTTTCGATAGTATCGATATATCGAAATATTGTTATCGATTGATACCAAAATCAAAGATATCGAAATATTGAATATTGACTGATACTGGCCGGCTCCTATTCGGTATTGATTGATTCAAAGGACGGACATATCGAAATCGATTGATACCTCAAGAGCACCTATTGTTATCGATCAATAAATTCAAAAGTATGCTAGATCATGATTCGTCAGTATTGAAGATATCGATATATTGATACTTGATGAACTGCGGTTTACTGCACTCACATTGGTTACCGTGATTTAGGCATGTGCAGGCACCCGGGACCCGGTCCCACTCAATGCAATCACCGCCCCTTATGTGAGGTCAGATGTGGTAAAATTCATCCTCAGATCAGAGGCAACCCGGATACATACTGATACTTTCATAGCACATTTCTTCATTTTATCTTTTGCGGTACAACATGGGTCGTCATGGTCCTAAACGTGCTCGCACGCAGCAACCAGAGGTGCTCTTAGCCCTCCTGTTCCAGCATCCACTGCTGGTGTTGAACGTGTTTTCTCTAAATTCGGTGCGGAAGAACTTGTCAGAGGGTACAATATAGCATGCGTATATGGCATAAACACTGTGTAATTTTATTAGTTGTCGTTCATATTATTTTTGCCCCCACCTTGCTCGCTTGTGTCTTATTAGTGCAATTAGTGGACGAGCAACCTGAACCCCACTCGCTGCACATATTGATATATCAATATATCAATATGTGCAGTTGGGTGTGTACCTATTGTTATCGATTGATATTGCAGTGCCACCTATTGTTATCGATTGATATCGTAGTTGCACATATTGTTATCGATCGATATTGCAACTGCACCTATTGTATTGATTGATATCACAGTTGCACCTATTGTTATCGATCGATATCAAATCTTGGATATCGAAAAACTATCAATACGGCTTAAAACTTTCGATACCTTTCCTTGTAATGGAGTGTATGGTGCGTAAGTCCATCAACGCGACGATCCGGGCGTGTGCTCAAAGAGGGCACAAGTCGGGATAGTCAACATCCGCATTCCACATCAAGGCATACGGTTTTGGTACGAGTGTGCTTGGCGCTGACCACATGAGTTTTAATGGAATTTTTTATGACCGTGAGGGTCTCTTTGCAACAACCGCAAAACAACTTGCCAGCGGAGATGCGAAGACATTGATCCAGGAACTCTCGCAGGGTGGCGCTGAGTTGGTTCAATTGAAGGCTCCTTACTCGCTCGGTGTCCACCTCCTGCACGCCGTATACCTTGCGGTGGTTTTTTACGAATAATGCGGTTGCGTTCATTTGTTGCTAACGCCGGTCCTGATCCTCCTCGTCGCTGGCCGATAAACGGGTTCACTAAAGGTTGAAGCCTATTCTTCTCGAAGGCGCGCTCTAACCTCGAAGGTGGTCGCAGAACGCTGCCCGTGTCTATCTCTTCGGTTTGCGTCTCACACTCAGCATGTATGCGGTACCCGACCATCTCACGGCAGTGCACTGAACGTAAAGCGGTTGTTGGGTCGATGACGACACTATCGCCGTCATCCGACGAATCGTAATCCACAAGTCCCGAATTCATCGTTCTCCTTTCTGTTAAGTGTTATCGCTTATCAGTATGAGAGGCTCTCCAGAGTATGATGAGTGAATAATAATTCAGGTCGAGGTGAAGGACTCTTCACGACGCTCGACGTCAAGTCGGCTGGCCTGTAGGAACTAGCTTTTTGAATTTTGGGCTGAGACACATGACATGACATGCCGTGACATGACATTGACATGATGCTATGACACGCCGCCCTCGGCAATATTGACCCATATTTCGCGCATATTTCCTTTCGATATTTCGATATTTCGCGATATTTCGCGAAAATCACCCAAATTTCTCGAGAATTTTTTTGATTTCTCGGCCTAAATTTTGACCCAAATTTCTCAAAATATTTCGCGAAATTTGGGCATGGTCCAACTGTATGGTGCGTAAATCCATCAACGCGACGATCCGGGCGCGTGTGCTCAAAGAGGGCACAAGTCGGGATAGTCAACATCCGCATTCCACATCAAGGCATATGAACGTCACGGAAGTTGCGCTAAGTTCACGAAAGTGATACTTCGCAACTTATGGACGTCTCGCGCACCTCCTTAGCCGAGGTGGATGACTCGTGTGGAATCCCATACGTCCCCTTGAACCGGAAGTACCGGATCACCGCGGATTGCACTATTCCCAACCTCAACACGCGCGGGGAGCATGTATGTCTAAGGAATAGATATCCCTAGCTCGTATATGTTCTCAGAACGCGAAGACATCTACCACAGATGCCTGCGTAGGAGAAAGCGCCTTTTTCGTGTCGCGAGGTGTATTTTTTTGTCGTGTCGCAAACAGATCCGATTATACTCAACATTATACACCGACGGTTCGCAGCTTTTTCAAAAAAAAGCTGCAAGGTCCTGCGTTTCCCTTATAGGAGCGAAACAGGTTTTCCTGGAAAAAGTGACATCGACGCACACGATACTACCAGAACTGTCCACCTTGGGGCCCTTTTTTACGGAAACAGTGTGATTTCCCTGTCAGATCGGGAGTAACCGCCCATATATAATTATATTGCAGTCCACACCGGTCACCTTAAGATGGCAAGCAGGAGAGTTATACAAATCGGTGGAGCATTGCCGCCAATCAGAGACGCATAGAATATTCCTGGGCGTAGTATCGAATTATGGATATTCATGCAGAAGTTATCAGCGCGACAGATTTCAGATGGCGTATAAAAGATATTTCCGACCGATCGCCAATCAGAGAAGCCACGAGATTAGATAAACTCCATGAATATGGGTCACACGCGAAATACCATAAGCTGACTGTGCACGTACAAGGAGCACGGGGTTTTTTGTATAATTATAGAAGGCGCACGTGCTACAGATTTCAGGGTGGCTTACATGAGATGTTTTCGACTGATCGCCCATAACCGCCAATAAGAAGTGCGAGCACCTGAGATAGGCACCATGAATATGGGACGACAAGGGAAAGGGATCGCACGACAAAAACGAGATGGTTTTGCAGACGCTGGCTAAGCCAATCAGCGACGCGATCAGTTTCGATTTATATATTGGTAAATTAAAAAACTGCACCACAAAAAGCCCTTAAGTGTGGCTTCCTCGCGACAAATGCGATGCGACTGGTTCCAGACTTTCGCAACATGCTGGCATGGCATGGGTTTGCGACACGGTGGAATTTCTTTTGTCGCACGAAGATTACAGTGTCACAGTTGAATGCCACACCCGAAACACTGTCATCAACTTTCATTCTGAATTTTCGCTATCTCCATCCGCTATCTTCATCCAGACATGGTACCAGACATGTGACCTCCATCGCATAATCGCACATCCCACCCGAGCACCGGATCATGACAACCAATCGGCATCCCACATGAGCGGGGTCATCGATGGCAACGAACATGCGGATCACGTCAAAGTATTTTTGAACGTCGCATCTTGAAGAACTCTTCATTGTTCAAGCCGCCGCGACTGTCTCCACACACCTGGCAGACAGCACGTACTTTAAAAAAAAACACTTCTTCCGCCCCGTCGTCAGCGGCCTTTTACGCCCGCAAAGGATATTTTTCGCATTCCCCATGACCACCTTCCCGCCAGCTCCGTCCCTCCTCCCTGGATATTTTTCCCGCCCGCCAGACTGTCCGCATGTTCTGCGCTGGCATCTTCCAGCGCAGCGTTGGATATGGGACGTGTTCTAGAGGAGCCGGCAATCCTCTAGATATTTTTCGCAGCGGATTCTGCTTTTAAGGTAACCTGCGTGCCCGCTCGTTTAATTACTTAACCAGTGCGTTTCTGCGACTTCCACATCCTTCGTGGACTAATTTTCTTTCAGAACATTTCTCTCGCACCCTGCAATGAACACTGAGAACGAACGGCCAATGCATGCACGAGCGCGTTTTACGCGCTGTGCAGTTGTATTGTGGCACCGCCAAATCTTTCGTTCCAGCGGTTCAAGCATTTGACATTTCCGAGGAATGGTCACACGAAAACCTGCAGGTTGCCTTTCTGTGTTTCCCGCTTTCCTACCACGCCCTCCACTCTCACTGGGTTCGTTCATGTGGGGGTGCAGACTGGAGATGACTCTCGCGTCCGTAAACCTTTCCAACCTTCCTCTGGCCAGCAAAATGTTTCGCCTGCCCGCAGACCGTTGCAGTCGGCGGGCAACCTGCCTGCGTACTCGCCTCCGCACAGCCCTCTGCTTGCCAGTCAGCCCGTCCACTCTCCTTCGAAAAGCCCGGTGCCTAAGAAGGCGAAAAGCACGGGCATGGAGACCGTCCTTCCAGCCCCTCCCGCTCCGGCTTCCACGAACCAGGTAATGCGTTTTCCCTGTTCTGCCAAATTGTTCTTGTCCTGCCAAATTGTTCCTGTCCTGCCTTTCGCCAGGACTGACCGGACTTGCTGTGCATGTTTCCGTGCTAGTTTTTCTTTGATGCTGACAGTTTGCTCGTGTTTTGCAGGCTCCATCTCACCGTTCACCGTGGATCCGTTTGGCCGGGCGGGTCCCTCTGTCTTCCTTCCAAGAACACCGGAAGCAAGGGGAGGAATCCGGGATCCGGTTGAGGCGTATCACCCAGTCCAAATATTCACGCACGTACGGCTGCAACACCCACGCCACCGCCGACGGCCTTGCTTGCCCGTATGCCGAGATATATGTCTTGGACCCCCAAACCGGTTTATGGGATGTTTTCCAAAACGGTTACCCCCACTGCACTTCACTTTCCAGCGTGCCAGAGGTTGGCATCCCTGCACGTTTTCGATCTACCTTGGACGATATTGCTGCCCTCCACCGTGGAAAGCCCGCACTCGCCCTCGATGCTGTCGTGAAAAAGTTCTGGGATGGGACTGACCACATGAAGGCTGAGCTGCCGACTCTCAAGCAAGTGCAAAACTACGTTACCCGAAGAAAGCCGCCGATAGCCAAGCCATTGACACCGTTGCCCAGCTCACTGAATATGTTCGCAGCCATTCCATGCCCGACAACTTTGATTCCTTCTCCCAATGGGCATATCACCAAGAGCGTCACGCCTCGTTCATTGTCTCCTATGAAAGGTGCCGGTTCCCCCCCTTCTGCCACTTTGTGTGTACACACGGATTAAAAAGTAAGGATCAGTCATTCAACCTTCGTTCAGTTCCGTTGATCGGTTCGAAGGCGACTTTTCCGCGCCTTACGACCATGGGCTTGTACCCCATGGCTCCGGAGGTTTATCCGCTGTATACATTTTAGTGAATGCCCTGCCTACTTGTCAGCCTGTTTACGTTAGCCTGACTCTTTTATTATGTTACTGACTTCCCTTTGTTCGTTTGCACGTTCTGTCAGGAGTGATCAGTTTGGACCCGCAATCGCCATGACCAATCTGGTTTTGGGAGAAAATATTCGACGAGAATACGCCAGCCATGCTCCTCAAAACGGTTTCACCGTCAAAGCCGATGCTTCATTTGGAAAGACACAATCCGACTACGTACTTATTGATATGGGCACCGACGGTGTCACTTTCGAGAAGCCTCACTTGTGGAAAACGATGGACGACACCCGCAACTGCCCGCGGCAGTCTTTCTATCTTTACATGTACGTCATCGCCAAGAGCGAATCTACTTTTTCCTACGAGGTTGGCCTTCGAGCTCTCATGAAGTATGCAAAGATCGCCTTTGCCATCGACCTACCGATCTCCATCGTGTGTGGCGACAACATGCGGTCTCTGACTGCCGCCGCCAACAATATCGACAATCCTGGCAGTCTTGAGAGCCTGATGTCCCTGAAAGATGTCGAGGAACACGTTCGACGAAAATACATCGAAAAAGTCCATCAGTAAGTTCCCGCTCTCATGCTCCTGTTACTATGTTGTCTATCTGCCGTGTTGTGTGTGTAACCATGGATCTAAAGCGGGCGAACACACCCTAATGGGGCGCAACTCCGCCGGTCCGGCCGTGGGACCGCGCCCCTGTGTTCCATCCCCGCCATGGACGGCCGGCGTTAGCTCCGGAATGGGGCGCGTCGAGACCGGTGGTAAGTCCTGTTGGTTACACACTTTTGATAGCTTCTGTGAATATTTGTTTGTTTTAGCATGTCGAATTTGTGTAAGTTTTATTGCTGTTGTGTACTATATGTTCCTGTCAGTGCTACATGGCTGCTAGTTATTGCAATTCTGTCACTAAGGTGATTGATTTCTGCGCGCAGGCATGTCCCCGAGGACTTATGGGATCAGATCATTGACGATCGACTGATTTTTTAGGGTGCTCTCACTCTCGAGATGCGTAAGGTTATCGCCGACGTTGCTAAACGGGAATGGGAACTGCTAGGCCTCACGGAGTTCATAGTGGCCGTACGCAACTTTACGCACGGGGAGCACATCATGTTCTTTCGGGGAGCTAGCACCGTTCCCGGGATTAAGGCCACCATGCAGTCCGATGAACGTGGGCATCGTGAGGACCGCCGACTAGTTCCTATAAATGCCACCCACTACCAAACTCTCACACAATCGGTTCCGGCGTTACTGAATTCCCGTGCCTTCAAGAACAAGGAGACCTTCTCTCACGGCCTTTCCGGGAACTATCCCATCCCCTTCCTGAATATGGCATGCGAGCTAGTCAGCGCTGATGCTGACAATTCCAACTTCTATTTGTACCCCACCCGCATCCACGGCATCGACTTCATCTACATGAATAAGACTTCGTCCGGCAAACTGCTCAGTGACCTACGTGTGAGCAAGTTTCGTCAACTGGTTCGCGGGGAAAATCCCCGCAACTTCTTCCGAAGCCTCGACATTATCCGTAAGTACTCCGATGACATCGTCGAGCTCACTTTCAACGTGGACGATCCTTCTTGCCCACTGGATGGGGATGCTTGCTCTTCGTTGCAAGTGGTTCTGGCACTGCAAGTGCTGCCCGCACATCTTGGCTGGGTATCACCTTCGGGATGGGCTTGACATCTTTACCTTGAACGAGGATGCCTTCCCCGCCAACCGTCCGAGGACTATGCGACAGAAAATAGCAGCAGAAGCTGCAAAGTGAGAGCCACACCTGCCAGCGCAAGCTCGATAGCTTGATAGGACCATAGCTGAAACATCTTTCCTGAGCTGATACTTTTGCACCGCTGTGCATAATAAATAGCAGTAACTTTTTGTCATTACTGTATTTTGCATTTGTGGTCCCGCGTCTGATTCATAACGTGTGATTCCTGAAAATCTGTGCTTGTGGTCCCGCGTCTGTCCTTCCAGGCTTGCCCAATAGTGAACACGTGTTTTATTAATTATTGCCAGCCTGTGTGCATAGTTCCGTAAACTTGGGTATAATTTCCCCACACCGTCCCGAATCTGCTGTATAATTTCCGTAAATTATCTGTCCGTAAATATCAGTCTTCTTTGTGTCGCTGCGACAATAATGAGCCCCGCACTCACTGTTTGTCGCACTGCGACAATAATGAGCCCCGTACTCACTTTTGTCGTCCCAGAATATAATTGATATGTCGCATGGTGCGACAAAAATAAAAGATCATGCGACACAGGTGAAGTGCTACCTGCGTAGGAATCAGCAATTTCCTGGAAAGATTAGACCTAAAAACTAAAAGTCAACGGACCGTTCAACGCCCGTAGCGGTCGATCCAATGGCCCAAATCCAATTCCGAGACCGGTTTTCTGGGGTGCCGTACCCCACTCTATATCCTTAGCCGCGAGGAAATCTTCGTCTGAGAAAATTGGCATCGACCGCCGGAACGTATACAGAGGTGAGACTGCAGACTCAGACTGCGAGGTTGCAGCTTCGAGCTTGCAGGTGGAGGTTCTCCTAAGCAGCCGCTGCGCGACCGAGACGAATTCGCGATCGATTGGCGCGAGGGTCATCGTGATCGTATGTCTTTGGGCTCGCGGAGAACTGATCTCTTAAGGACCCATAAACGTTACAAACCCTACGTATGTTTTAGTCCATGTAAACGAGCTCCGGGGACAAGAGTGGCACTCAACAAGGTGGGGGGCGATATCCAGCATATTATATTCGTTGGTCAAACATTTCAGGTGATAAATAAAGCGTGTGCAACCGGGCGGGTCAATCACTAATGTTTTGTGTTTGTACCCGCTCCATGCTAAAATCGAGCCTCTTGGGCACCTCTGACATAATTATATTCTAACAATCAACGACGAGTCGCGAACGGGGGCCGTGATGAAATGAGTGAAATATATAAGACATATATATATCTATATACGAGGTGCACAATATTGGGCATAATTGTATGGTGAAGGTAGAAGTGCAAAAAACAAGCGGTCTGTTCGGGAGAGGGGCAAACATACGAAGTTACTAAGATAAAACACAACCGACGAATTCGTTGGTCGTAGAAGAAACCGCTCTTGTTTTAGAGCATCATCCCTCCTAGCATGCTAGCAACGGTCGAACAGTCGATCACGCGCGCGTATGTCGCGCGAGACGTGGTGACTGCACGATAGTAAACCCGAAAAATCTGCTTGCGCTTCATTGCGCTGCGCTGCGCTGCGCTGGTGTGGTCGCGGTCGTGGTCAGGCGTCATCGTCAGCTAGCATCGCATCGCATCGCATCGCATCGCATCGCATCGCATCGCATCGCATCGCATCGCATCGGCAGACCCAACGGCAGGAGAGTGAGCACCGCACCGCACATGACCGTTCGAGTTTAAATTTTATCAAACGTTGAAGTGAAATTTGCATATCATACACCACTTCTACACCTGCGTCATATTCATTCTTGCTCAACTCAAGTTCACTGCAGCTTCAATTTTTGCGGACGGACTGCTACTGGGTGGAGTGGTACTTTTAGAATAATTCGTCTTTCAAGAAAACCGTGCACAACGCTGTATTTTCACAGTGACTGCGAGTGCGTTTCGTGCCTTGGGGGTTTTACGCGCACTTCTGTGTGCTTAACGTCGAATTGAGGTGTGAACGAGAATTGTGTTCTCGCTCGTCCTTTGGACGAGATGATGTTGGTTCAACTCCAACTCACACCACTAGGCATTTTTACTTTCCTTCGGTGATCTTATTTTTCGTCTCGTACTATCTTTGCGCTTTACTAACCTTTGGTTTTGAGTTGCGCTTTGTTTTTCAGATCGGCTGAAAATGACCTAGTCCAAAAGGCAAAATTTCAGCCCAACCTCAACACCACGAGTAAAGGTATTTGCTCTATCATCACTTGGTGGCGCACCTAGGAAATATTGCCTTTATGTGATATGTTTTCCCGCTTTACCAACCTTTGGGTTTTAGTTGCGCTTTGCTTTTCAGATCGGCTGAAAATGAGCAAGTGGGAAAAGCGCATTTTCAGCCCATCGCCCACAACTAGAGTAAAGGTACTTACTCTACCCTTCCTAGGAATGTGTGCTTGTATTCATTGTGTGTTTTCACTCTACTAAGTGTTGGTATTTTGGTGTGCGTTGTTTTTCAGATCGGTCAAAAACGAGCGAGTGGAAAACCCATGTTTTTGGTCCAAGACCTATGCCGCGTGGTTTCATGTTGGTAGTACATCGTTTCGCTAGGTAAATAGACTAGTTGTTTAGAACGTGAATGTGAAGTAGTTCTAGACACTTAGCGGGTTAGGATACGAATAGGCGTGGCACTCCTTATGATTAGATTGTTGGTTGAAAAGTAATATTGTTAATGAATTTTGAGTCTCCAAAGCATAGTCATCCACACAAACAAAGCATCTATTGTCGTGTATCGAACTTTGCATTGAGAATACGTTTGTCGAGGATGGCGAGAAGTGCACTATGCCATACGATCTTGCTTGTACTCATCCTGATTGCAAACTTATTTCTGCGAAAAAATATTCCGCGCGAATACGTATACGAATGTTGAAATTTATCAGACATGCAAAAGGCATTCAGAAGATATCGGCTGCGTGCCTTTCGCATAACTTCTACAGTACTTCTCGATTTTTTCAAGATGTCGAGAAGATATGTAGAAGACATCCAGAAGACGTCTTCTACGCGTCTTATAATGTCTACCATCTTCTGAGTTCCAGAAGACGTCGAGAAGATCTTCGGGGAAGACATCCAGAAGACGTCTTCTAGATGTCTTCCGAATTACACAAGATATGCAGAAGACGTCTTTTGGGTGTCTTCTGTACATCTTCCCCGAAGATCTTCTGGACGTCTTCCGGAACTCATAAGCTGGTGGACATTATAAGACGCGTCGAAGACGTCTTCTGGATGTCTTCTGGATGTCTTCTGGACCCCAAAAGACGTCGCAGAAGATATTCAGAAGATGTTCAGAAGATGTTCAGAAGACATGTCTTCTGATTTTCCCAGAATGTAGGGAGATGGGTCGCTAAAGGTACACACTTCAATAAAATTGAACGATTTCGTGTTGAACAATCCAGTTTCGAAATCACGGTTTTCGTCAGCAGGGCTTGATGATGTGGATGCTTCTTTCGAGATTAAACGCGTGGACCCTATGGAACAAACACGTGTGTCAATAGGGGAAACAGGGATTAACGAAGTGACGTGCCTCCAGATCACAATCAATATTGAGCCTTTAGGCAGTGGTGTGCTGATTAATGACGGTCCACTTGTACTCAATACAGGCGACATCACATTGACTTCCGGTCGGTATCGTGGGGACGGAAGCCTTTTGGCCAACTTGCCTTCTGGTGCAAATCAGAATCTGCAATGACGTTCAGAGCGTCTTCATGAGGGCACCTCGCGATTTCAGGACATGATGCCATGACCAGGTCATGACATCCCGCTTCCCATACGGTGCCCATTAGGCTTTATTTGCTGCTTTTCGGGTGCCCCGTGCTGGATGTGACACTCCGTGTGTCACTATCCTAAAACTGCACTAGTACTCCGTATACGCACGGGTGTCACAGGTTTAGGGTTTCCGGCTTAAGCCGAGCTTTGGTTATACTATATTCACTTCGACTGTTTACCAAGAGTGCAAGTATTCTGACTGTAACCCGCTATGTAGCTGAAACTATATAGTTAACACCCCGCAATGAGCACTGCGCATCACTAGATTCGTGCGCGACTGTTGGGGAGAGTCAGGTTCTATGTGAGTCAAGCAAAATAATTTGTGATCCCCAGTTACGCCGTCATCATGGGGAACCTGATCTTCGCCCCATAAGAGACTGAGTTCCACCGTGTGTCACCCCTTAGCAGGACACGGTGGTGGTGATAGAAGTCCGGTCCGACTTCTGATGCGTGCGCCGACCGACTACCGCGGCTCTAGCCCGCTCAGAAAGAAATATGCAGATGCCAACGAATCAACCTGCAAAGACGACGCGCAAACGCGAAGTGGGACCATAATCGGCTGGATATTATGCAATGTAATATATCCAGTGCACAGAGGGTCAATGCAAGCTGGGACTAGGCCAGGCAGGCTACATACTCGGAATGTTATGATATTAGACGAAGGGCCGAGACCGATACGAATTGGCAAGCTAAATAAAACGAGAGCTGTTTGGACTCCGTCTGACCAATTGGACTCCGAATTTAACAACGGGTATGCCAGGTGACGATAGTGTTGTCACCGTGTCATATCCAGCAAAACCCTAATATAACGTGCCTTCGTTCTTTGTTATGATTATATCGATTTAAATGTTTTATTATTCTAACCTGTCGAGCCGGGCTCGATTCCGGGTGGCGCTTATGCACTGAGCACGCCACTTGGTATAGTGATTAGTTTCGCAACCCCCGTATTTTGGGCCCGCCATTAAGCCAGCCACATACGTAGCAAATACAACCAAGCTTCCTCAACTGTGAATCCGACACTCTCAGGTGAACGTTCCAAAATATTTCGATGCTAACTTCCAATCCCATATATATATATATATATATATTTATATGTTATAGTGTAGGTGCGCGGCGCACATATGTGCACCAATTTCAGTACAGGTGCGCTAACAGTGATAAAACGTACACTGCAAACCCATATAAACCAACGATGATATCAATTAACGCATCGTGAAACACATCGGGTTTAAGATATTCAATATCGTGGGCGTTTTGTGTGGTTTTGCAGTGTACGATTTACCACTGTTAGCGCACCTGTACTGAAATTGGCGCACATATGTGCGCCGCGCACCTACACTATAACATATATATATATATATATGTTTATCGCCATTTTTCAATTACTTACATATGTTTCGTTTACTTACATATGTCAATTTGCCACATAACATACGCATGTCAATGCAGGCGCGCGCGCATGTGTGCTAATCTGCATCGGGGTTGATTTGATGATTTCTTCGGTGCCAAATTATTACAGATGGTCGTCTGTTTGTGTGGGGCTATCATTGCGTATGGAATTATTACACCTGCACGGGCAACCAATCATCACCGTCAACTCAAAAGCGCAAAAAAGGTGAATTGAGCATCCTCAAGATGGAACTTCCGGGGGCAGTGCATATTGCTCGGCCTTAGGCATGCTGGCCAGCATGCACGGCAGTGTTCTGGCCGAGGGTTATCCCTAACTTGTGCAGCGCCGCCCAGGGTTCCATGCAAAATTGGGGGGCACATCGACGGAGATCTGCCTCGGGGCGAGGTGCCGCGCTAATGCGAGATAAATGGCCGGAGGCGAATGCCTTCCCTCTTGAAGACCAGCGGTGGGAGGATAGCCTGGTTAAGGGAGAGGGGCTGGTGGTTATTAACAAGAGGGTGAGGAAGGCCCGACTGTTGTCAGGCTGGACATGCTTATGTGTTGTGTGGAGGTAACGATGTGGGCAACGATGGGTCGTAGTGCGGCGAAGTAGGGGGGATGGGAAGTGTTGGCCTTGGTGGCGGGTGGAGCCGGGATGCTCGGCGAAGGCTATCGAACAAGGTATGGAGCACTGCGCTGCGGGTTGAACGTTGGTGGATTCCATGGATATAGGATGTGCGGTGGGGATTCCGTGGATCCTGGATGTGTGGTGGGGACGATCGACGTGAGCCCGGCGGGGGGGCTGCCTGAGCACATACAGCCGCCAGCATTATCCAAATGCTTCGGGATGGCAATCGATGATGATTTGGCTTACCCAGGGCTGGAGAGCGGTCTAGTGCGAGGGTCAGCATGCGTCATCATTGAGCAAGTGTACCGTTGCCAGTGCACGCAGCGGGGATGCCCTCGTGGGGGGCGGACTGCAAGGCGGGGACTGGGGCTGGAGGCATGCTGATGGGCGAGGTGCGCAGGCTAAGAGGGGACCGGGTGGTCAAAGAATTAGGGGCGGTGCACGGGAATGGCTTCATTGCTCCAGCATGGCGGAGTGTGCGGTCGGAGCGCTTGCGCCTGCAAGCAAGCTGTCAAAACAGGTACGAGGACAGCTCGCCACGTGTCAACCGCTCTGATTGCTCTGCGCAGAGCTCTCGACGACCTGCAAGACGCGAAGGGCTCAGTGAGCCACTCTCTTCTCTCACAGGCCTTTGCAATCAGCCGGGCCGAGGCGCAGGAGGGGGCGAGGGCACCGGGAGGCGGCGCACGGCTCAGTTCCTAGAGGCCGACCGGGAAGGGCTGATCCAGGAGGGTCCGGGCCGGAGCGGGGTGTCTCCTGATGAGGGAGGAGAGCGCCAACCGGGATGCTGGTAAGTAGGAGAAGGCCGGGGAGATGGAGAAGGCTGTAGAGCCAGCGGCGGAGGAGACCCTTCGGAAGTTGGAGCAGATACATCCGGCGGGGACTGTCGTGTGCCGGGACCCTGGGGAGGGAAAACGGGAGGAGCTGCGGGCAAAACTGCTTGAACTGACTGGGTGAGTTCGTGGACTCTGGTGATGCGCTCTCCCAGGAGCTTCAGAGCCAGGCGCATTGCCGCGGCGGTGGGAGCACTTGTGGGGTCTGCAGCCACCTTGAGGTCGTCGGTTTGGCAGCGGAGGTCCGCGAGTGGCCGGCGGGGGCGAGCGGACTGGTGGGGTCGCAAAGGGACGCGCTGGAAGTGAACACCACACCTTGTGCGCTTATTCGTATGTGCTTTTCTTTGATAGCTGACGGGCTAGCTATCGGCCTGACCAGTACATCAAACATGGCTGCTCGATGTACTCAAGCCGGCAATCAACGGCTTTGGCAAGCACTTTGGGAGAGAACTTCACCCGGACTCTCCGGAGCTTCGTGGCCCAAGTGAGTGATAGCCCCTACGCCCCACTGACCCAAGTGACTCTGGGTGTGAGTGTGCTTATCCTTGTACCGACTCCTTTGGCACCCCGTAGCCGCAGAAGACCGGCTGCACTAGGTACGTGAGTGCACTATGCACTAAGCATTATGCACTGTGAGTGTGAGTGTGACTGCTCCGCCCGCCCACTGCCACGCCAAAGCTGGCTTCCCCTCACCCTGCGAGTCGCTTGAACCATGTTGCCAGGGCTTGGTTGCATGCACCCTCGCAGGCTATAGATATAGACGCGGCCAACATCAGCCTGGCGGCGCCCTCGCTATGCTCCTTGCACGCATTGCTTTGCCAGCTGGCATGCCAGCTCCCAGCCTGCCCAGGAAACTCCACTTGTGTGGTGGGGGAGGAGAAGCGGTTGTGGGGATATGCAGCAGGCGTCATGTGCCAGGCCCGTTTGCATCTCAGCGCCCGATTTGCAGCCGCTGAGCTGTGCAGCGACGGCCCACGGCACGGCTCCAACAGGAGGGCCCCGAAGGGAGGCGTGCGGCCCAACCAGGAAGGGCGCTCCGGAGCTGCGTGTGGGCATGACCCCTGAGGCTCAGCTTCGTGCCACGTGGTCACGTCTGCGAATGGACTCGCAACCTGCAGAGGCTAGGAATGCGTGTGGGCATGCTTGCCGTAGGCGAGATACTTGGCATGGCCAAGCCCAGGAAAGGGCCTGAAATGGCGATGGCTGGGTGAGGCCCTCCTAGCTGCGGGCGTACGTCCTATGTGGCTAGGCCTCTGGGCAGGCCGCCGCCACGTCGTGCCCTGGGGAGCATTCGTCCAAGGGGCGCCGGATGGAGCCAAGCATTCGCGGAGGGCGTGCGCGTGCGGTCGGAGGAGGCATCAGTCGACACGCCACCACCCTGACTAGAGCTGAAGGCCCCGGCTGATGGGCTGCGAGGTGAAGCTGGGATGGGTGGTGGTGGTAGCATCGGCACGTAGAACGTCTGCAGCATTCTCACAGCATGTCACCACCAAGTACTACAGGTGTGCCACGGAAATCGCCACGCCGCCTCCACAGAGTTCTGGGGAGGCCAAGCGCCAGCTGTCGCGCACCTGGAAAGTGCGAGCCGCCTTCTGCAACCGCCTGGGGTGAGAGATGATTGGTGGAGCTCAACACACGGGGTGACCTGGGCATGTGTTGTATGAGTTATAGGATTTACATGCATACCTAGCTGCGCCACACTGAACTGCACATTGCTTGACCCAACTCCACCATCCTTCATCAGGGAAAGACAACCCCTCGCATGCCCTCGGGTGAGGTCTCGGCAGCATGGGTTCGCCTTGCACTGACCATGTACTGCAGCTGCAGGGAAGCACCCCCGAGGTAGTGTGTCCATCCAGGGTATTGTGACCGAATCATCAGCGATATTCCTTCACCTGCAACCAAACTACAAGTCTTATTTACAGCGACCCCACCTTGCCATGACAGCGCGATACCACGGCCTTACCGCAACAGCACGACACGGACAGCCTTGCCACGTGAGCGCAACACCACAGTATTGCCACCTCAGCACAGCATCACATCCCGGCATCATAATTGCGGCCACCCGCCTTGCCACCCCAGCACAACATCACGTCATAAATTCACAGGACCGATGACCTGTGCGATTGCACACCCACGTGGTGCGTCCCGAAACGCATATCAAGTGGTGCATGGGTTTGCGTTGCGACTATTCTGAGGGGACCGAGGAGGCTCCACGTGGCGGGAGTTATTGCAGGCGCCTGCGTCACCTGCCCTACGTAGGGCCCGAGAGACTCCAGGGCTTGGCTGGGCGCCTGCGTCACCTGCCCTAAGTAGGGCCCGAGAGACTCCAGGGCTTGGCTGCGTCACCTGCCCTAAGTAGGGCCTGAGAGACTCCAGGGCTTGGCTGGGCGCATGTCACCTGCCCTAAGTAGGGCCCGAGAGACTCCAGGGCTTAGCTGGGCGCATGCCACCTGCCCCAAGGAGTGCTCTGCAGATCGCGCGGCCACAAATCGCGCTCGCCTACGTGTTGACGCCAAGCACACCGTGGGGGGGACCCACCTGGCTGCAGTTTCTGTACTACCTCATGCTCACGGCTAAATTCTCTGGAATGGGCGGTCCACTCCCAGCACGCTCGAGGATTCGCGTACGCCACGTGCCGCTTCGAGGAGCTCTGCTCAGTACACCTCATCCACCTCCGCAAGTGAGCTGGAGTGGATTGGCACGTGCAAGAACACTGGAAGTGGAGCGGAAAGGTTGAGGAGGATCACGTGATTGTGATCCATCCCGGCTGCGCCTGGAAGCGAGTGTGCGTGTTGGCCCCAAGCGCCAGGATGAGCGTTGTTCACCTCGTCAGCGCTCTCCCTACACAAGCCCAACCCTAAAGGGGTCAAGTTGAGCTGATCGGGGTACCTCTTGTGTCTTGTCCACGAGTAAGACGTGGGTAGGTCGGTCAGAAGCTGTCAACGGCGTCACTTCTTCCTCGCCATGAAGCGAGGCCATGCGGTCGATCTTCATGCCCTTAGCCAGCATCGCAACCTCATGCCCGGCCAAGGCGTCCTGCGCACTAGCAAGGCACGCCTACACACAGCGAAGCCGCCACCCTTGAAGGCCGCATACTGACCCCTTGAAGACATTCTGACGTGCTCAGCATGCGCTTGACATCTCAACGCCATCAGCAGTCGCATCGATAGCGTGTACTATGTTGCCTGCGCTAGGTGAAGTGGCGGCTGCGCTCGTGCAGCTCGTGGTGGCTCGAACCTGACAGTCTTCTTGCGTTGCCGGCCGATAGCCAGAAAATCGTGGATCGTTTGGAGGCTGTTCGAGCCCCGAACTTACGTGCAGGTGACTATCACGATCTGAACAATCGAAATATTCCGTCACCTTCACCTTCTTGAACCATAGTCTCTGGGACCAAAGCCCGGAGAACTGAAGATTCAGTCCACGCAGCCTACGAGTCTTGATCAGGGCACACCTCACGTCACGCCCCTCGCCAGAAGCACAGTCAACAAATGCCCTGAGATGATGCCGGGCGTGGGTTTTTTGAGTTTCCGGACCGCTCATATGCGTTGCCGCCTTTGCTCTAGCATGCTGCCCACCTTCGCACGTTTGGTGCCCCAACCGGGGCGAGCAAGGGTCCGATACAGAATTCGATGATTGCGCCCATTCATGGGGCTGTACAAGCCCCCGCGGTAAACCAAAAAAGGCAGAGAAAGCCCGAGGCCCTGCGCCCACGTGAAGCACTATGTACATGCACTGATGTAAAGGCAGAGAAGGCACGCCCTTTTGAACAGAAAAATAAAATTTCGTGCGTCTAGAGTAAATCTTAAAGAACATATAATTTCCATCAAGTGCGTTCCAGGATTCTGTCATCGGTTATCGCGCGGGACCTAAAACAGCCGTCGAAACAACTGTATCGTATGCATGTGAACGTATGATAAATCCTAGACTTCTCAAATGCGATAGAGGGGCCACGTCTTTACTGCATGCAATCTGTTCCTTTGAATCGGCACGGGAGTGCAAATCATTGTGAACTATATTTTGCTGTATCGGATAACCTAAACAGATATATCAAACTTTAGAAAGCTGGTAGCAATCCTATTTCACTTGCTTGTCCTTTCCGATGAGCTGGATCAGATAATAGTATATGCACAGGCATTGGACCGAATACGAGTGATTGCACAGGCGTCAGCAAGGCGTAAGAGCAACACCTGGCTGCTCGTATGATTTGTTTCAACGATAGGCTCCGCGGCATCAAAACCCTCTGCGTCGCCTGCAAAAGCCAGCGAAAGGCCGGCAAAGCGCACAGTCAAAGAAACTCTCCGTTGCCTCGAGCACAGCAAGGTCGGCTTTCCCCCGGCAGCAAAGGTTGAAATTTGTGAGTAAAGTGAAAGTGCATCACCTTGCTCACAGTATCGCACAGTGGCGAGCTCAGCCCACGTATAAGACGCAGGGTCATCCGAGGTCGCCCACCCTTGGTCGTGTGCTACGGCCTTCACAATTAGCTTGTGACAAGTGCGCGCTTCGCTTGGTAACCACACCGTGACGTGCCGTGCCTGTGAAGTTGCAGATGACTTTTGTCAAATAAGTATCCACATAGGAAACTAGCGATGCGCGCCAATCATCGCAAGCCTTGCACGCGAATTCGACGAGGCTTCCCGTGCACTTCGAGGCCGCGCGTGGTGTGTCATGCGCGTGGTGTGTGGTCCGCGGTGAGGATGGTTTAGGAGCGTGCATTTTTCGGTCGCGGGTTCTCGTTTTGATAGCTTTTGAGAGAGATTTATAGATAGCTCAGCCTGGGGACGTACTGAGGAGGCACTGTGTGGACTCAAGGGATTCAAATCTCGTTTCAGACTTCTGAGGATATCGCCTGTTCCGGAGCAAGCTACGCCTTTGCGGAAAGGAACTGTGGGGGTCACAGGGTTCAGGCGAAGTTTTAAAGAAAACTCACGTCGAGGTTTTCTCCACAACATGCAGAGACAGATCGAGCTCCAGATATGGCCCAATATTCGGCAAAGTTAAGGATCAAGTCCACGACGTTCTGGGGAAGTGCGCTGCGCCCTTCGGCGTCGTCCCCCGCGAGAAGGGCCCTCCGCAATATGCTATGGTAGACTGGCTGCAAACCCCGCCACAGTCGCACGTCATGAGAATAATCCGTACGTTGGCATAACGTTCGAGCAACTATTCGTATTGTCGTTATACGCTTCGGTAATCGTGCTCGTTGATGATTTGGGTGACGGCGTTCCGAACACGGCGTTCCGAACACGGCGTTCCGAACACGGCGTTCCGAACGTGGCGCTATCGGAAGTTACACCTGCGTGTGTATGGAGTTCCGAACGTGGCGCTTTCGGAAGTTACACCTGCGTGTGTATGGAGTTCAAGGCTCTTGATTACCTTACTGCGAGGACGATCTAGAGATGCGAGATCTGGTGGAGACCAGTCATCCTCGTCGGTGTAGTCGCTGTTTGAATAATGGGATGAACTTTCCGCGAATGAATTATCATACAAATCGTGTTGATCTGGATCGGAAAGGTCTGAATCTCCATACTCGTCCCAGTTATCTTCATTCAGAGGCTCCATCATCAGTTGCATATGTTGTCCTCACTCGGCATACCACCTTCCTAGGCCGATTTTATTCTGTCATTGCATGCGCCAACGGATAGGTAGGGCTCGGGATTTGATATCATTCATCAAGTATTTCTAAGGTCCTGTCGCTCTCGTAACATCACTTACAACTTCAAACGAAGAAAGTAGAAACGTAGAAGCCCGAGCCCTATTTTCTTGGATCATGTGACACTAAGTACAAGTTGAAGTAGAGACCCTATCATAGTATGCTTAACCCTGTATCGAGCCCCCCCCCGCGCAGTGAGAGGATTTTCGCCGAGCGAGTTCAGAGAATAGTGAAAATCTGGCGTTTGATTGGACTACAGTCAAATAAAGCATTATGATTGGCCTAACGGAAATTGCTAAGGCTCCTGGAGAAATTATTTTTTTCCAAAACTAAGTTCACCATCGGATTCCCCGTGATCCGCGCTACGATTCTAAATTGCACAAACTTTTATAAATGGGCATTATCACGGCATATGACGTCATTACGTCATATGACGTCATATGACCGTCATATGACGCTGACGTTTCAACGGTCCATTTAAAAAGTTTGTGCAAATAGAATCGTAGCGCGGATCACGGGGAATCCGATGGTCAACTCAGTTTTGGAAAAAAATAATTTCTCTAGGAGCCTTAGTAATTTCCGTTAGAACCAATCAGAGGGCTTCGCACTGCGCTATGAACTGAATCGGAATGCCCGTGCCCATCACACATCCTCCAATCATTTCCCACGCGTGAGAACTCGATTCATCATTCGAAAACATGATCCTGCCTTTCATTTACGATCATTTCACAAAATGAACGAAGATTAAGCCTCAACTACTCTGGATCGTCCATTTTAAACGATGAACGGATCGACGTGAGTTGACTATTTTTAGTAATAAGAGTACCGTTTTAGGGTGTATTGCCCCTGCCGAATCTATCTGAACGGTCAAAATTTGCTAATTTTAAGGCGGGAAGGTTACAACGTATTTATATAGCCTGAGTCATAGTGACGGCTGCTTTAGTGGAGACAGCGGACCATCGGACAGCGGACATCATCAGCTTGAAACTTGAACCAGATTCGTTATTTTGTGTTCCTTCGCTTGTACTGTATTGGCTTGATCAAAAAGTTTGGCAAATCGTTTCAAAACAACACTAAGGCGGTGAGTCCTTCTATTGCGAGCTGACCCTTTCGTGTTTCGATTTTCTTGTCGTGCGGATCACAATACATCCCCTCAGATGGATATGGCGTGGTGTGCACGGGTAGCTATTTCTGCAAGATGTTGTTTGCGTGATGGGCATGTGTTCATTGCCGACTATCCGTCAGTTATGTATAAGTCGTGAATTCCTGTCACGTTGTTTTTAAATCGTTGGGACTGTGAGTTTTCAGATCCAAGAATAATAAGAATGATAATAACAGAAAACCGAGGAAGCGAAGACCGAAAGTCGGAGCCTGAAGTGAATTTGGGTGTTCTTGCGCTGCCGTTATGCTGCTGCTCATGTGGGCTTCTTGCTCTAGCCATCACCTACTTGGTTTTCGTGATCATGGGACTAACCGGCACCTCCGCAGAAGAGGCCAGGGATATGTGCCCACATTCCCTGATATGGGAATACCTTGTGTGCACTTTGTTCGTTTCCACGTTGTACTCGTGCCTGGAAAACTGCAAGCCAAAAAAGAAGGGGAAAGATGACGGAACTTCAGATGAGAGAACACCTATCAATTTAGAAGAAGGACAGAAGGAAGAGGCGCCTACAAGCACCAATGCGGAACGCTGCTGGAATATGTTCATTAGCACTCTCCAATTTTCAGTCACAATTGCTATGGTTTGCTGGGGCTACAACGAGGTTTACGGGAGATCATGTGATTCTGACAACTCAGACTCGGACCTCGACTCGACTCTGCTTTACACTATGGCGAAAATCCATTTCTTTTTGGAATGCATAATCTTGGGAATATTCTTCGTCTCATTCGTTTTGGCCTTGCTCATCGTCGTTTTCTTCAAGAGTATCAAAACCTGGGTAGACAATGCTCCGGCAAATGACATAGTGGCTACTGCACTCAAGTCTCGATTATAAATGACCCTGTGGCTGTTGCATTCAGCAGTCGAGGACTGTAGGGCTTGCCGGGCACAGCCGTGCTTGAAATTCTTGGAAAAACAGTATCACTGTTTCCGTGAACTACGTTCAACTAGTTAATAACCAGAATCAGTCTCAAACGTATAAGTTTGTCCTTTCAAGTCTGCTCTTTATAACTGCCCAGCATAGAGCATGCTACACCACTAGGCTTCTTTCCGGTTTGCCCTCTACAAGTGCCCGCCATAGGACACCCAGAGATAGAGTGTGCCATTCAACCTGCAACCCATTCTCCCTCAGTGTCCACGTTATCACCCATATGAAGTCCGCTAAATCACGCTTCGTCTTCGAACCCCTCTCCAAAGTCAACAGCTGCTGTCACCACACAGACCTATTTCAATCTCGTGTTGACCATTGACCGTGGACAAATAACCAGTCTAACCAGCGGTATTTATGGTGAGGCGCCACAAGAAGTGCTGGGTAGAACACGTGGTATGAAAGAAAATATGGTCCGGGCGATTAGATACTTGTCTTAATGTTATTCATTTCATTCAAGGCTCCCGGGCACCGAAAAGAAGTTTGGTTGTGCCGTCCAAGCGAATGTCCAAACCCGCCCAAGTCCTTGAAAAACAATTTTGAACATCTTGATGGGGGGATACATTCCTCACTGTACCCCTCTAGAGTGTCACTTTTCACTGTGACTTGCCACTCCTGTCATCTTGCACTTCGGTCACCACTGTCACCTGTCGGATACCGATAAAGCAATCAAGTAATGTTATTATGGTATCTCGAGTGATCTGTTTATTACGGTCTGTCTGGCGACTGCATTACCTCGGCCTGTGCTGATATTCACGACACCAGAGAAAGCCTATACCAAGGGAGTTGAGTTTTCTTTTTGCCATGGAGAACTTTGAGCAACACTCAAAAAACTATCGACAGGTATAATATCAGGAAAACTGAACATATTTCATACCGATTGATATGAGTAGGTGTCTGAACGGCTATCGATTGATAGGAGTAACCGTGCAAAGTGTTATCGATCAAAGGTTATGGATTGTTGCTATCGATATTAAGCCCTGCAGAATATGTCGGTATATTGATATCTAACAAGGTGTCGCGATTCTGGTAAGCGCGTCGTCAACACCTTAATGCGTCGAAGTCCCTATACTGCAAGGTTGATAATCAAACGTGAGCTCGAAAATGACGCTAACACATGCGCATTTTGCGCTATACTTACACGAATGACCTTTTTTTGTGTGCAATTTGGAAAGCATCACCTATAAATATTCTAGTATCATGGCTTCATAAAGCCACATCGCCGTGTGCAATGCACCTATGGATAATTGCACATTTAGCAGTTTACAGAGAATCTCTACACTTTGAAATATAGATTTTTTTAATCCGGGGAAAAAAACTGTGAAAATGATAAACTTATGTCTCTTTCCATCGATGGTTCGTAATAATTGTAAAAATACTGAACCTATATTTATTTTCATAGATCTTGAAATACATTTAAATAGGAAATTGAATGGAATTTTCCGTAGATACTGACAAAACTGTGAAAGTAATAAACTTCATATGCAGTGTTCGGTGATCGCGAAGTTTTGCTAAACGATCGCCCTGTCCGTAATCAGGTTGTGTAGGGGGGGGGGTTATACAATCATTGGGGCAATTTATACGATCACGATCACGATCACGATCACGATTGAATATACTCAGATTGTTAGACCCCTCCCCATAGACCTGTTTTTCGGGTCGTGGGGGGGAGGGGGGTCGGATCCCCCCCTGGACCTGCTTTTCAGAAAATTGATCAAATCTTCGGGTGATCGATCGCAGCCTCGACCCGCATTTTAGGACTGGAGTGCCCCACCACGCGCGGGGGGGCGGCGGGAGTGCCCGGTTGTACGGCAACCTCGCGCAAGGCCGGGTTAGTTATACGGTAACATTGCGCCACAGCGCAACCTAACGTATTTTGTATGAGTTTTGGGTGCATTTGTCATCACGTCATGGTCTTGGGGGGAGGGAGGGGAGTGCCCCTTCAAGACTTGCTTTTCGGGTATCGGTGGGTCAAAACCCTCCCTATACCTACCTTTCAGGTCGTGGGGGGGTCGGACACCCCCCCCCTAGAAAATCCTGTGGCTGATCGCGATCATGATCGCGATCTCATATCAATAGGGGTGTTCGCGAACAGCCATATTTTACACGATCAGTGTTAGATCGCATCACTCGGCCCGTGATATAAGTGCGCTGAGAACCCTAAAGCAAGGTTTCGGATCGGGCACCGCACTTTGCTTTTCGGGGCAAATTATCAGTACGGCATCGGGTGCAGAATTCAAGTCGAGTTCCAGGTCCATCATCACGGCCGGGCAGTCAATTAATGATACGAATCTGGCTTCGTTCCTGAGTGTGAATTTCCTTTCGAGTGAACAATATTCGCTCAAACACGAAATCAGGTACTGTTCACGTGAAGTGTGATATCGGGTCGGAAGAGAGAGAGAGATATATATATATATATATATATCTGCGGGTCAGGCCAGTGCACAGGCAGTGACACGGTACTCTCGGAAGTCTAAGATAGATAAGAAAAACATACTGTAGGTTTTAGCCATATCGGAGACGGACGGATCGACAAGTCACGGCAACGTGACACATGCACTGCACTCCGAGGGGGGAAAGTAGGAGACATACCCCCACCTTATGATGGGAGGTGAAATCGGTCTCTCCGTGACACCACCTCCTCCCGAAGGAGAGGAGTAGTGCCACGGCACAATGTGTAAACTGTAATCCTAGGCCTGCCGCCCACCTACATCAGTGACCCTAAGGAGCCTTTTTCAGTTCAGCTAGTACGGCATCCGCCTGCGCTGGTACTGTTGCAGACGTCCATTTGCAGACGTCGGTGAGGGCGTAGAGGCGGTAGCACACCACGCGGCGGCGCGACCCTGCCTGTTCCAAATGCGATACCGGCCGCCAGTGTCTTCCCATTTCCCCTCAGCGGCGAAGATAGTGCGAGACCGCAAGGCCATCACACGACCACCACCAGAGGGTGGAGGTGAATTCACGGAGAGACTGACTTACCCCCCCCCACTATAAGGTGGGGGGCCTGTCTCCTGTTGTCCCCCTTCGGAGAGGAGTGTCACACGCAGCATCAGTCATCGGTAGCTCGGAACACACAGAAGCATAAAACTCTCTAAGCCTTTTATGCTATTATCTTAGTATTCCGAAAGCAAGTGTTCACTGACTGCCATTCTGTGATACATATATATCCGACTATATATATATATCCCCCACCAGCCAGAGAATCACTCTTCTCATCAGGTTACGGGTCACCACCTCTTTTGGTGGCATTTTCTTTTTGGGGTTGCTAATTTCCGTCTCGCCGAACGTACCGGTCACCAGAGATTCGTCACCTTATCGACTACCACGTCTTCGCGGACTTCACCACGTCGTGATTTTTTCTCGCGACTAACAACTTTAACAACAGATTCGTTTCCTAATTGACGACCAATTTACCACTTGCACCATGTCTACTTCATCAACCAAACCACGCGGAGTACTTAGGGGTTTGCTCACCCCGAAGCCATCTTCGCCCGCGACTTCTACGCGTTCGGTGTCTGGTGGTGCTACGCCCCCTCTCGCTGAACCTGCGGTCGTGGAGGACCCAATTTTGAGCACAAACGATGGGTTTGTACGAGAGAAGCCTACCCATCGCGAGATTCGACCCATGGACTTCCTCGAGAATTCTACTGCTCTCCGCAACACCCCATACCGCGCTTCTACGCGTGGGGTGTTGTCCGATGCTCTCACCAAGACCTTTGACTACGCCGACAATGTGATCGACATCCTCAAGGCGCGTGGTTACCAACCCAAGGCCTCTGGGGTCACTTTGGAGGGTAATGGTGCGCGGGAAGATTTCCTCGCACTGCGTTCGGCCATGATCGCCGTCCTCGACTCCGTCAATTCCGTTGAGACCGCCAAGATCTTCGACCTCGAGTTGGCCTACGCCTCTTACCACTACGACGTCAACTACATGGTCTTCACAATGTTGTCCGTCTTGCTTCGTGGAAGCGCCCTCGCCATCTACCACACCGCCGCCAAGCGGTATCCTTTTGACGGACGCGCTCTCCTCCTTCGTCTTCACTTCGAGGTGGAGGGCATTCGTCGATCCGACAAGGGCGCCTACATGGAGGACATGCGGTCCTTGCGCGTGGATGAGCGCGAGGACCCCCAACCCGTCATCGACAAGTTCCGGAATTTGGCGGACAAGCACCGCCAGTACCACGCTGACTTCTCCGACTCTGCCCACGTCGACACGTTCCTCGTGGTGCTTGAGAAGTCCGCTGACGAGTCCCCCTACGAGGTCCCCCTGTACCGTGGCATCATTGAGGACCTCTACACCAACAACTACACCCCCTCCTTCGACACCGTCGCCCTTCGCGTCCGCCGCGTTTGGCAGCGCGACGGCGTCAGCAGGCTCGCTCGATTCCCGACCCCTAGCGTGCCTGACTCTGGTGGTGCTGGATTGAGCAAGTCTGGTGGTGCGAAGGCTTACTCCTTCCGCCCCAAGACTGTGCACCCTGCTGTTGGTGATTGGGTTTCGGGCCCTGGCCCCTACCGTAATTGGGAGGGGCAAGGCCGCCCATGCCTGGTCTGTTTCAGGATGTGGGGGCTGACCGACGTGCACGAGGCCAGCAAGGGGCTGTGCCCCTACGTGTGCAAGGCCGCGTTTTCGGACGGTCGTGCCTTGCCTTCGGCTTGCGATCCTCAGCCGCGGCCCGACCCTCAGCATCTTGGACCGGCAGCAGCGGCTAATCCGCAGCAGCCGGCGTCGGCTTTCACGTTTCAGCTGCCGCATGATTTGGCCGCCGCCCTCCCTGACCCTCTGGACCAGCCCGCCGGGGTGGAGCCGCTTGATTCGCTGTCTACGGACGACGATGAGCCCCTCTGCCCCAGCCTCGCCATGATTGCGGGCTACGACGAGATCGACGAAGACGATGAAGAATGGCCAGCTTTTGCTGAGAGCCCCGTGTGGATTCCGGGGCTCACGCGCTAATTCCGTAGACAGTGCTGTGTAGTCCTGCCCCGCTTCAATCTTGGCAGCATGAATTGTAAAGGGCTCCTTAGGGTTCATGATGTAGGATGGCCGGCAGGCCTTTGTGACACTGCTTTCTGTTTCCACCTCTCTCCTTCTGGAGGAGGTGGTGTCACGGAGAGACTGACTTACCCCCCCCACTATAAGGTGGGGGGCCTGTCTCCTGTTGTCCCCCTTCGGAGAGGAGTGTCACACGCAGCATCAGTCATCGGTAGCTCGGAACACACAGAAGCATAAAACTCTCTAAGTCTTTTATGCTATTATCTTAGTATTCCGAAAGCAAGTGTTCACTGACTGCCATTCTGTGATACATATATATCTGACTATATATATATATCCCCCACCAGCCAGAGAATCACTCTTCTCATCATGAATCCCTCACACCACCAGAGTCAGGCGCAGGGGGGGGAAGCGGGCGAGGCGGCTAACACCCTCACGCAACTAGACACGACGGATACGGTGGGTGAGGGTGACGAACGACGGCTTGTAGATGCCGTAGCGGTCAGAGATGATGCCCTGGTACAACGGGACCTCGTACAGGGAGGCATCGGCGGACTTCTCGAGCACCATCAAAATGGTCTCCACGCGGGTGGTGTCGTCGAAGTCGGCGTGGTAGCGACGGTGCTTGTCAGCTAGAGCGCAAACGGACTGCAGAAGAGGGTTGGGGTCAACGCGGTCGTCAATGCGCAGAGCACGCATCTCCTCCATGAACTTACCCTTGTCACCACATTGCACACCTTCCACGTCGAAATGTAGGGTGGCGGAGAAGGAGAGCGCGACCATCGAACGGGTAGTGCTTGACGGTCGAGTGGTAGACGTCAAACTAACAACATGGTGAAGGCAATGGCGTTGACGTCGTAGTTGAAGTCGGCGTACGCAATAAGGTCGAAGTCGAAGATTTTCTCCACGGAGTCAACGGAATCCAAAACAGTGGCCATAGTCGAGCGCAGGGCAAAGTAATAATCACGCTTGGCATTCACGCTTGGCAATCCAAAGTCATGGGGGAAAACGAGAGGGGGATGCATTTCCCACAATTACACGGTCACCGGACCCTGGCTGGGAGAACTATTTGGAGCAGAGGCAAGTCCGACGGGGATGTTGGGACGCATTCTAAGGGAAGATGGTGGCGGTGTCGGGTACACACCCTTTCGCGACATGCTAGGAGTGGGCCTGCGTTTCAGGCTGGACGGGATTGCTAGTGACATAGTAAGGACGCTCACGAGGATGTTGTGGGGTAGAGCTAAACGGTACACATCTAACCAGTGGGATGCTCCGACACTTTTCGGGGATACTGGGATCATTACCACCACGGAGGAACTCTTCGCCGGGAAGGAAGGGCAATACGCCACGGACGGTAGTCTCGACGAAAAAGGTGCCGGGTGTGCTGTGGTAGCGGAAGATGACACTTTCATGATGTCGGCGTTGCCGGGAGAACAAACGGTTCCGAGGGCGGAGGCTTATGGAGTACTCTTGGCATTACTCTGGCAGGACGTAGAGATAGGCGCCACAGTGCATACCGATTCCAAGAACGCTATAGACAATGTGAACAAAATCAGATTGGATAAAGGAAATGACCCGAGACTCTGGAGAAGGATGGAGAACTACGCATTATTGTACTCCATTATTGCGGCGGTCATTGAGGTGCGGGAAGGTAGAGGAGCGGAGACCGAACTGGTACACGTCAAGTCACACACAAGCAGCGAGGACCTACCGAGTATGCTGAATGCTGCAGCGGATTGGCAGGCCAAAGAAGCGAGAGGCCACTCATGCATTTTACGGGAGCCGTACCGATATCTTCCGAAATACTATGTGGTTGTTGGTGACAATGGAGGTGTGAGCAATATTAAGACGGCACACACACACACATTATGGTATAATGACATGGACACTTACTGTATCTGCTTCAGTCGTCGGCTCTGAGGAAGGCGGGCCCGAGCCAACAGATTAATTTTCTAGGTCAGGAAGGCTCATGGGCGCAGGTGCTGGATTTGACACTGTGACACCCGAAACTGTCACATGCCACTTTCTATAGTAGGCTGGGTGACCGTCACCAGTAGTAGTGAAACACCCGTTAGGTATTTATGTATGCCTCACTTTTATCAATTACACTTTGACCGTTCTGATATCGTAACCCTCAACTTTAACAAGGGTTTATCTCTCCAGCTAGATATATATTACAGCGGAACTATATATCTAACAGGTTTGGCCCCACTTACGCTTTATTTAGCCACTGCGACACTGCCGACATGATTGGCTAAAGCCGGACGCTTGGGATGGAGTGAGGTGCTCCGCGCGTGGGAGTGCCGGCGGTCACGTGTATGGCCTAAGTTTTGTGGGTTGATTTACGGCGCGCTGTAGGCCTTTGAGAACATTTTTTTTCTTGCGGGATCTAACGTTGTACTGGTTTACGTCTTCTGGTTGGTTACCACACCGTTGCGTACAGTAAACACTCATATTTAATGAAACAGAGATTTGGCTCCAGCCAGCCAAATCACTAAAATCGTGACCCCCCCGCCAGCGCCAACGTGCTAATGAATTCGTTCATTAGACGAGGAACGCGATTCATGAGCCAGCCAGCGCCATTCGTTATCTTCCTCAGCCTTACAAACTGAAATTTTCGAGAAAACTGTGTGCTGATTTTTCGAAGTGATAAAATGGACCCAGCGAGTAGGCAACAGCTTAGAGAGCTTCACACGGACATGAAGGACGGCATACTATCACAGTCTCACTACGAAGAACTGCCTGCAATTGCCTAATGCCATGTGCAATAATTAGCCTAAAGCCATGTGCACCGCGTCAAGCTATGCCAGCGTCAATTCCTTATTTTAAGATTGCCGAAAGCATGCCAGCCAGCGACGGCCTTCCTTATTTCGGACCTCTTCCTTATTTTTTTGGTCCAGCCAGCCAAATCACTAAAATCGTGACCCCCCCAACGCTGGCTGATTCCTTAACGGTGAATTCCTTAATACTGAGTGTTTACTACTGTATCGGCCGCCTCTACCACACGACTTCCCGGAATTCCTGATCTCTCACAGCAGCTGTATCGGCGACCCACCACAATTCTTGGCCGCCCACGACTTCCGCATTTTTCACGTCTCCTTGCCTTACTCCACCCCTGCAGTCTATTTCATTATGGTCGCGTCTACTAGATCTACCGCTAGCATGGCACATCGACGACGCACGTTGAACACGATTTTTGATTCCGTTGCTGCCAGGCATGCGAACACCCCGGCGACTCCGCCAGCAGCTCAGCCGGCTGCTAATTCGGCGGGAGCTGCATTCTTGGCGTCGGTGCGTACCCTGCAAAGGGAGCACTTTGACATGAAGATCGCCAAGTCCGTCCGTCAGAAGTTGTTCGAGAACAAGGATGGCAAATTTTCCGGCACGGAGTCCCACGCGTCGGCACTCTTCGCGAAGATGGTCTCTGCACTGCAGACGGCCTTCGTGACCGAAGACATTGGGTTCATGCTCCACTTTTCGTACTCGACGACGCGACCCTGGCCGTCCGCGTGGAGGCCAACAACTTGTTGTACTCCACACTCGAGCTGATGATCGACCCCATGTCGCCCGCAGCGGGCTTGATGGATTCGTCACACCCCAGCTTCCCGGCTGACGGTAAGCGGGTCCTTCTTGAGTTCGCCCGCCGGATGATCCCGGCGGGTGACCCCTTTCAGGGTCAGGCAGACATGTTGAGCATCCGCATCTCTGCGGGCGTGGACCCGCATGACAAGATCAGGGACTTCAACGCCGCGTCTGAAGGCTGCGAGGACACGGGCCACACTCCTGGACGAGGACGTGAAGGCGTTGTTCATCAAGGCGCTCGACACCACCTTCTACCAGCCGGTGGTGTCCCGATTGCTTCTCCATCCACGATCAACGGGCCGCCAATGACCTCCTCACAATTCAGCAATGGGTACGTGAGTGCTATTCCGAGCACCAGGGCAGAAGTCCTCTCCGGAGGCCTTTCGGCCAGTTTTCGAGAAAACATTTGTTTTTTCTTGTTTTGACATCCTTTTGCATACTTAAGGGTCAAAATACTTTCGGCCAATCTTCGGCCAAACCCTCTTTTTGTGGCTACTGCCCCGTGGTACTTGAGATAGTACCGAAACGCGTTTCGGTACTATCTCAAGTACCGAAACGCCGGATTTTTTTTCGATGCCCTCCTTTGATATGGAGATGCTACCCTTCATATATTTTCGTCCCAGGCACCCAAACTGAGTTGCCTTATGCGCCATTGGTCTAAAACACACGTATATTGGGCGCACGAGGGCGTCGAATGCCGTTGGGTAGCAAAATTTTGGCCTTCAATTTTAGCTTATTTTTGCAAATACCCAGATTTTCTATACCCCCGCGACTTCAACCGCAATTTTTGGCATCAAGATGAGGCCGGATGGAAAATCTGACGAGACACTGCAGATCGGGCAACTCGCGAACTTGTCAACTTAGGTCTCCGAATCTTCATCCGGAGCGTGTAGCGGGAGTTATGCGGCGAAACATGCGGGTACTTGTAATAGTACCCAAATTTTTAATTAATTTGATGGTCTTTCACCCCCCGAAAGCATGCCGCGCATACACATACCTAAAGTCGATGGGAGCAAATTTCAGCAACAACAATAAATCAAAAGGGTCCTAAATGATTTTTCGAAACCTTCATGGGACACATACACCCCCTCTAGTGCCCATAATGAAGCAAAACGCTTGGTACTTGTGATAGTACCGAACCACGGGGCAGTAGCCATTTGGGAGACTCTCTCGGCCAGGGGCCGGTCAATCGCGACAGGACTTCTCCGCTGCCGAGCACGTGCGGGCGGGTACCGCCGTGGCGTCCGCCCACAGGTACTCGCACGGCAAGCATTTCATGGAGGGGGCCACCGATGACTCCGGTGGGCCCGGTGAGCTCGCAGATACATTTGCGAACGATGGTCCTCGACTTGAAGCGGCAATTGGCCGCGTTAGTCAACTCCGCTAACTCCGACCCGTCCTCGCGGGGATTCACTCCCCGCGCGGACAAACCGGACCGACGGGTCAAGACCCGCTTCGCGGCCTCGCCTCTACCCAAGGAGGGAAATTGGTCGCAGTCCGTCTCGAAGAAGGTCGCCTTCCACCGCGACACCGGTGCGACGGTACCGTATTGTCAAAATCAGGGAAGATATCTTCCTGGGATTGGCCGGCCCGGGGCCGTGTCACGGAGGCCCGGGCCGAAGGCGGGCCGAAGGAAAAGTTGCGGATGGGCCGAGTCGCATTGAGGGGAAAATCGATAAATTTCCAAAATTTTATCGATTTTTGACAAATTGTCATACTTAAAATTAAAATTTTGGGCGGGCAATTTTGGGTTCGGGCCGAGACGGGCCGAAATGTGGCCGAAGTAAATTCCCAATGCGGGCCGAGTCACCTCCGCGGAAGAGATCTACCCTGGTCAAAATCAGGTGTGCGCGAAGGGCAAGGCACGGCATTGGCATCGGGACTGCCCGAACGGGGGCCGGACCGGCCTCTCGGCCTACGCTTTCGCTGAGGAGGCGGAGAACTCGGTGTTGGCCGCGAAGTTTCAGCATGCCATCGACCACGACGACGCCGTAGAGTTCGACGCCATCTGCGTGCTCGCGGGCGGGAAGCCGGACATCTTCGCCGACATCTCCGCGTGCTCGTTCTGCGAGGAGGACGGTGATGCCCTCATGTCCGCCGTCACTGAGTTCTCGGAGTTGGCTCGCACGGTTGGGGCATCGACTTTCAACGTCAACACCTTCACCGCCAACATGCCGGTGGTGTCCGAGCTGGCCACGCACTCCCCGCCCGCGTCGGTTGAATCCGACGAGGAGTGGACCGGTCCGCCTAACCCCTTTTGCCCGCCCGTCACCCGTACCTTTGCCGACTTCATTGAGAGCACGGGGGTTGCATTGGGGACGTCCGACGAGCCGCCCATGAGCATGAACATGCTCTCCGCGATCGAGGCGCCGGAGAGCGTGGTGAGCTACGAGCCCGCAGCCTACGCCACGGACGACGACGACGAGGAGGATGCCTCGGCGGAGCTGCCACGGCCACGGTACGGCTGTGGGAGGGGCCTTCCCGGCTTGGGGAGGTATTTCCTTACTTCGTCTTTGGTGTGTGCACTTTTCGTGATTTGTGCTGCCGCCGCGCCACACGCCGTTTCCGGTGTCGGTGGTGCCAATGCAAGCGCATGCGCGGCTCCATCGGTCGGTGGTGCTGCTCGGACTGTCTCGGCAGTCCCAACTACGGCGACTGCACCGCCTCAGCTGTTACATGGTATGCCGGGCGACGCGATGGGTGGTGCGATGCCGGATGCTATATCGCCGCGGAGACAGGCGCGGTATCGAGAGCTGCGAGAGGGATTCCGCTTCTACGGCTTTCTTCCACTGCCGCCGGAGCTCGTGGATCCTGACCCGCCGGTTCCCTCTTCACCACCTTACTCGCCACCACCGTACTCGTCCGATGACGAGGCACAGAGCTCTGAGGGGTCGGCAGCTGACATCGTGGATTCCTTAATTCCGTCTACGAATGATTTACAGCCGGCCTCGGAGGCCGACAACTACTCCACCCTGACACTTCTCCGAGCTGGACGACCACTACCGAGCTCTTCAAGTGGCTGAGAGTGGCTTAGCCGTGCCTGCCTGGAGATTAGCTCGTGATTAGCTCTCTAGATGTGCAGAGGAGCTCTTTAGATTTGAGCTGTGTTTAGGGTTTTAGCACTTAACAGCTATATCTGCCAATCTTTGTTGTGGCTGGGACCGCCCTGACCGAGAGTACAGGCCCCCGGTTCAGGGAACATAACAACCTCCTATGGCCGGTCTGTGGCCGTACGATGAAGGCTGTGGCCGAGGTTTGGCCGAGGGTGCTTTTGCTTGTTGGCCGAGACGAATCATGCAAAATTTTGAAAATTTCCCCGAAATTGTGCGATTTTTATGATATTGTCATACTTAAAATTAAAATTTTGCGCATGCGGCGGGCAATTTTAGATTTTGGCCGAGATGGCCGAAACTTGGCCGATGGAAATTTTGAGTGTTGGCCGTACGACATAAAAGTTTGATATGTTCCTTGCCCCGGTTGTGTTATTGTTTCCTCCTGAAGATGAGTAGGGAGTTTGTTACTAGTTTCACACACTAGCTCCGGTCACCACCCTAGGTGGTGTGCTGGATTTGACACTGTGACACCCGAAACTGTCACAGGTCACTTCCTATAGTAGGCTGGGTGACCGTCACCAGTAGTAGTGAAACACCCGTTACGTAGGTATTTATGTATGCCTCACTTTTATCAATTGCACTTTGACCGTTCTGATATCGTAACCCTCAACTCAGGGGTTATCTCTCCAGCTAGATATATATTACAGCGGAACTATAATTATATCTAATAGCAGGCGTCCGTGCTCAAAAGGGGACAAGGAGCACATCACAAGACCAACATCTTGCTGAAATATGTATAGGCAGCCCTGACCGGGAGTCCCGGTGCAGGCCCATACTGTAAGATAGATCCCTAGGCCAACTCTGGACTGCTGACTGATCTGTAGGTTCATGCTGTGACACTCGCCGTGCCACAGGTAGGCTAGACTCCGAGACCGTCCGAGACCGTTCCGGGTATATCTAGCTTAGGGTTTATTTATCTGATGAGTTTATCCACACACAGTTCGGGACTTTCTGATATCTAGTGAAGTAGGCTATTCCAGTAGGTCGTGGCCCCATCCACGCTTTTAGTCCACTTGCTTTCTTGGCCATGATTGGCTAAGCAGCCGCTTGAGAAGGTGGTGCGCACTTGCGCGTTTGGGTGCGACTAGGATTTGTGGGATGACTTTGCGGTAGACAGCTTTTGAGGCCGCGAGTTATGAGCACCGCGCGTTGCAATTGCTCGGTTTTGGCAATGTTCGTTTGCGTTGTTCTACCTACCTTGATCCCGCGGGTTTACGTATTTTGGGCTGGTGTTCGCGACACCTTTGACCATTGACACCATGACAACATCTGCAAGTGCTCCACGCTCGAATGGCCTCTCCGCGCGTTCTGCCTCTACGTCTCCCTTTCATTTCCGCCACAACACCCAAACGTGCAGCCGCGCACCGTCTTTTCTCTGGCGTTCATGCCTATTACCCACCTTAACTTGAAGGGCACATTGGGGCTTCTTCGGCGGTGCTTTCAAAATTTTGAGACCTGCGTCGTCAAGATCTTGAGCTGCTCTTTCTGCAATGTCTTATCAAAAGTTTGATCTGAGTTCATCTTGACCCTCAAAATTTCGATTGAAGTAGGGTGGGTATTTCCCAATTTTCCTTAAGATGGCTTAAGCCACCTTAAGCTAATTTGCTCACGGCTATTCGATGTAATTGACATCGGGGGCTTCCTCGAAGACGTTTTCAAAATTTGGAGACTCATGTTGTCAAGATCTCGATCTGCTCTTCCTGCAGTGTCTTGCCAAAAGTTTGATCCGAGGTCACCTTGACCCTCAAAATCTCGGTTGAAGTAGCATGGGTATGCAAAAAACCGGGAAAATCGCTCAAATTTCACTAAATGTTGCACCCTCTTGGATACTTCCCAAAATTGCTCACCGGGAACTTGGGCTCGCCGAATAGTGCATATAGTGTCTAAAAGTAGACACTGTCGCCGTCATTTTGAGCTAAAAGAATCTAGTTTCCGGTACCGATAGCTCCCGTAGTAATTGAAATCGTTGTTAGGGTGACTTAAGCCACCCGAAGGGTAATAGCCATTCAGAGTAATAGCATCATCTACACGAGCACGCAAACTAACGCCTATTCAAGGACTCCGACCTGGATGCCTCAATACGGCTTCTGGATGCGGTTCGGGATACTCCGACCGTACGCACCCCGCATGTGGTGCCCCCTGCTGCTGCCAGCAAGGACGCCGACGACATCGCGCTACGGAGGTACCTGGTTGACCAACATGCGAACGTCGACGCCATCTACAAGGGGCGACTGCATCGGGCTTGGGCCAATGGTATCCGCGAGGATATCCTTGGTTCCAAGAAACATCATTACCGTGGTACCCACGACACCGACCGCCTCTCCGAGTTGGTGGTGCAGCGTCGGATTGAGTTCGAGTCCGCTGGGCTGGACTTGACCCCCTTTGACCTCGACGACCCCACCTCTCTGGTTATCGAGAAGGTTAACGGGTTGCTCTACGACGTGTTGGCCCTCGTCGTGGAGCGCAATTTCACGGCTGACTCCTGGCTACATGGCAGGGTATACAGTATTGCTTACCGTGGCGGGCCGGCCCGGGGCCGTAGCTCACCACTCCGGGCCGCATGCGGGCCGATGGAATATATGGATGTGGGCCGTGACGTTTGATATGAAAATACCAAAATTTATGCAAAATTATGCGATTTTTACAATATCGCCATACTTAAAATCAAAATTTCGCGCCTGCGGCGGGCAATTTTGGAGATTGGCCGGATTGGCCGAAAGCAGGCCAGTGGATCTGCTGATTGCGGGCCGTAAAGAAAATAATAAGCAATACACACTGCTACATGGTACGGATTCTTCAGCTGACCGGGATGGACGTCGAGCACTGATCGACATCATCAAGGGGAGCGTGCCTGCCGCGCTACGAGAGAGCCGCCAGCAAGAGCACTCAGCTCTTCGTTATCCCGCAGCCGTTGACCCGCAGCCCATCTTGGCTCGTGAGCAACGTCTGGTGCGGGATAACCGCGCTCCTGACTGGAAGCCCACCGACGAGACCCGCAAGCTCGCACTGTACCTGCAACTGTCTTGACCCCGTGTTCTACGCGGCTGTGAAGGTGAGTTATCCGCTGGTGAGCGACCTGGGTGCGATCCCGCTCCGTTCGCTCCAGGCTCTGGTGGTGGCTATCTACCAGGCCTGGGCGCAATCGGATGATGGGGCGGCAGTGCGGGAGAAGCAGGCGCTGGGGACTGACGACAGGCCCTCAACGCTCATCACGTCCTCCGAGTACGCGGTGCTGCTGGACGAGATCGCCGCCTTGAAGGCGCTGGTACAAGGTAATCGTGCAGGCGCTGGGCAGCGGCAGCAGCTGCAGCAGCAGCAGCGAGGTAAGCAGCATCCGCGGGGCCATCGGGTGGGCGTGCACGCGGCGCCGCCTGTGGGCTTCGACATGGACCACATGAAGGCGAAGCCCCTTCGCCACCGCTGCCGTAAGGCGGGCAAGGGGGACGCCTATCACCCGTACCGCGACTGCCCTCTTGGTGGGCGCCAGCATTCGTCGGCCACGGCGGCGGCCTTCTGCATTCCTATTGAGGCGGAGGATGCAGAGGGCCTCCACACTCTGGCACTTGTGCAGGTGTTCTAGGAGGCTGCGGATGATGGGCCTGAGGCCTTCGCCCGTGCGGCGTTGGCTTACGGTCCTCCCGCTGTGCTTTCCGCGGGCGGGGTCGGCGATACAGTATCGACGTGTCGGGCTGTCGGCCTACGGCTTCAGCGTGCAGCCTGCATGCGGCCGCCAGCGCGGACGACGCGGACATCTTGCGGCGGCTTGATGCCCTCACATCTGAGGTTCGTTCAGGCCGCCCAAGAGAAGACACACTTCACGCATGCATATTTCATTCCTGGGAGTGGGGTTGAGGAGCAGGCATCGGCTCTGGTGTGTGGCCCCGCCGCTGCGGCGGGGATCATGCCGGAGGAGCCGAGGTTCCGGCAGGTAGTGGTGCGGCGGCATCGGCATCGTTCCGCCGTGCCGGCCCCTGCTATGCCTGTCTCGCAGCAGGTAGATGATGTGGCGCCCGCGCCGCCTCAATCGGCACGGGTGACCACCACGGCAGCGACAGGCGGCGAGTTCGAGGGATTCGTGCATACCGTCAATCACGCCGCCGTCCAGCCGTCTGACCTGACTGGCTACTGTACGACACCGACGATTACGAGGACGCCGACTCCGATAGCTTCGCGGTTAAGCCGCGGGCTCCATCCGTTTCGGCTAATCATGCGTCGGGGCCCGCTGCCCATGGGCTCGAGTCTGTTGCTCAGCGGACCTACGGCTGTGGCAAGCCACCCTGGGGCTTTCCCCCCTACGTTTTTATCATTCCGCAACACACTGCTGCAGGCGTACCACAGACGTATAATACCACAGACGTACCACAGACGTACCACACGAGGCAATGTGTTGCATACACGTTGCAGTACATCCTGCAGCATGCTGATGCCGCGATTGATAATCACCACTGAAAAGGGCACATACATGCTAGCTTAATCACTCGGATGATATCCGAATCGTCCGCTATCACTTATTGGTTCTTGGTATCATTTATAGAAGGGCCTGACCTTATGTTGGCAAGTTTTCACGGCATTTGGACGAGTATCGCGTAAGTTAGGATTTGGGGGTACCTGGAGCTGGAGCGGAAAATGTGCTGCAGAAATGGAATTGTGCTGCAAGGATTGCAGCACGCATGTAGCACGTGTGCATCACTGTGATGCAGACGTACCACAGGCATGCTGTAAGAGTAGATGTGCAACACATATGCAGCTATCGTGCAGCACGTCTGCACGCGGGTGACATCTGCAGCTATCCTGCAGCTATTTCGCAGCTATCCTGCAGCTGTCCTGCACTCGGGTCATATGTGCAGCACATGTACAACACGTCAATCTGATTCGTGCCTCCGGTCGAGACATACGCACACCACATATGCCACAGTCCTGACGCATACTTTCAACCAGGGGAATATGTACACGAAACCTATACCAATCATGCAATTATTCGGACATTCAAACATCCACATTATTTACACTATATGTAGCATATACAGAACATGCTAACTAATTTCGCCTAAGGCTGGCCCGGTTAAAAAACAAGTATTACCGACCCAGAGTATTACCGGTAATTTGCCAGGTAATTTCGCTGCCAGAATTTCATTACCTGGTAATCGGCCACAAAAAGTTACAAGTGAATTACCCTGGTATTACCTGGTATTACCTCCGCCCTGATATTCGGACACGCGTCAATATCGTACGGCTCACATATGCTCACGAGACTTTTGCCCGACTGGCATCTTCACCGCCGATGTCGGAATCTTTGCGGCTCTCTTGCGCGGGACCAATGATATGGAAGACAAGTTTGCGGGTTTTCATGTTGTGGAATGTAGGGTGGTGCACAGGTAAAGTGGTCCGTTCCACTGAAACGCGCATGAACCACAGCTATGGCATATTGTAGGATGAGGGCACCCGTGGAACTATCGATGTTGACACTTGCCAGCTATGTTGGGCAGCTAGAGGCAGAACCAAAGTTGGGATATTGGGTGTACTTGCGCAAGAAGTAAACTAGTATCTTTCTGCGCGTCAACCAGCCTTCACGTAGCCAGTGGCTGAAACAAATACCTTTGTTGTCACAATATGAACATTGGTTGTGCCATGTGCTCGAAATAGTCGTGTTTATACTGTATGTCCAGTACTAAATTTTTATATTTACGCAAATACATTTCGTTGCTCTGTCTTCTGCAGACTAGTGCTTGCTAGTGTTCAGTGTTGGCGTCTTGTCACCGATGCTTGCATGCCTTTACGCATGATGTTGCCACCATCTAAATGCAAGGTCACGTTCACCGAGTAGATATATGTCACGAATTCTCAATGTCTCGAACCCTGAAACCAATTCCCAAGTATAATGATTAATGAAAGATCATCGAGTACACTGTAGTACACTACTACGATTCTTGGGGATGGTAATTACCCTCGATTACCGACCCAGAGTATTACCGGTAAATTACCCGGTATTACCCAACCCGAAACAACATTACCCGGTAATCACACAGCCTTAATTTCGCCGAAACCGGAACGATCCCGTAAGAAACTTCCCTCCCGGGATCGATCCCGTTCCGGATCACGAAAAGAGCGATCCCGGATCGCCTCGCCATTTTCCAGATGAAGCCCCTAGAGCACGCAAGATTAGCGTAGGCGGATGCCACACTACTGTAGCTGGGCTGAAAAAGGCCCCTTGAATCTTGTGATGTGTTCAGTTGGGTTTGCTCTGTTTGTGAATTAGGATCCTGCATGTGGCACCTCATACCTTCGGGATGAGGCACATGGCACCTAGAGGGGGGGTAAAATGACCATCTAGGAATTCCCCCAACGGCTAGTTTTTCGTTGACTTTTGCCTTTGACCGTAATTTACACACGATTTAACCACTTTACGAAAATTCTGTAACATGCAAAGCTTAAAGCTTCGACTGGTTAAACACTTACATGAAATGATGAGAAGAAAATGCCGATGTATTGACGGATTTTGCTAATTTTAGTTTTGAGTGGCCAACGGCTATATTTTTCACACAATCGCAAATATATGCAGTCAGAAGCCGCACATGAAAATTCCACAACATGCAAAAGTTGCAACACAGTCATCCCCATATGAAATCGTATTCAAACAATGCATTTTGATTCATATTAATGGCATTATGCGACGATATATCCTAGATGGTCATTTGCCCCCTCCCACAGGTGCCATGTGGGTGGTGTCACGGGGACACTGACTTTCACCCCCCTGTAAGGTGGGGTTGAGCAGCCTCTCCTGTTTCACCCCTCGCCCCGAGGTGCCACGTAGGCAGTCAGCATTTCACAGTTCGCACCGATAATAAAACACTCACTGTATTTTATTACCTGTATCGCATCTTAGCCTTCGTTTCTTGAGCGTCTGGTGTCTGTTTCCGCTGCTTGGTGATGGAACAGGTGAATATATATATATATAAGGATAATATATATATTCACTGCAGCTGGAACACAGGAAAACAGTGCTGGTGAAACCGGGTGATAACTAAACTGATAGATAGGTTACGGGTGTGAGCTAACTAGCAGATCCGTGACGGACGGTGACACACGACCGGTGACACACACAGCAAGGGGTGATACTAGGAGAAGCTGGACCCCCATACAGGGGGAGGGATTTCAGCTTCCCCGTGACACCACCTCACCCCGAAGGTGTGAGTGGTCATGAAAGAGCTAGGAAACCCTAAACCCTAACCCATTGTCAATTTAATGTCTAGCTAGGCCGAGGGGGCCTTTCCCAACCCAGCTAGAGGTACATCCGTGCATGGGCGCTGCCTAGGCATCCAAGAGACAAGTAAAAGGTGAGGCGGGCTAGAAGTCCCGCTCTAAGGTTTGCTGAGCCGCGGCATTGGTGACGATCGAAGAAATCCACGGACTCTCCCGGAAAGCCGGCCAATCGGAGTCCTCTTCAGTGAAGCCATGAAGGGCGGCATCCTCGTCGGGGTCCTCGGGCACCTCGTCGGGGTCAGTGCATGTCAGGTGCAGAGATGGCCGCTCAGGCGGCTGCTCCGCGGGCGGTGCCACTGGCTCGTCAGCCGTAGATGGAGATAACGGGGCGAGCTGTGGCGACGGGTCGATTGCGGGCGCGACGAAGGTCATGAGCTCATGACCGCCACGTCCGAACGGGGTGTCGGCCTGCTGAGCTGGCACCACCGGAGGGCTGGCGGCAGGGCGATCCGGCGCCTGGAAGGATGCAAGGGCAGCAGCGAACGCCGGGGGCGGAGGCCGCTTCCCGGCGGGGAGTGCGGTGTCGGGCGCACGCCCGGTGCCAAAAGCCTCCTTACACATGTAAGGGCAGCATCCACGGGTGTCGGGGTGAGCATCGGTGACCCCCCACATACGGAAGCATAAAATGCAGGGGTACCCGACGCCCACCCAGCGCTTCACCATGGCGCGTTGGCGCCAACGGGTTCCGTCTTCCACTCACCAACCGGATTGGTGGTGTAGGCGGTCTTACGGTCAAAGGTGACGGCGTTGAACTTCGGCTTCTTCTCCCGCTCACCATCACCACCGGATGGCGGGGAGTAGCCGGCGTCCTTCACGGGGATGGCAAAAGCAAGCTCCTCACGCCATACCGTGCGAATACGCAGGCATAGCGTGGAGAAGGAGAAAGGCGCACCACACCGTAACTCACGGATGACGTTGGCGTACAACGGGGTGACGTACGGAGATTGCTTGGCCGAGTTGGCGAGGATGTGCCATAGGTCCTTCACCCGCTTGGCCTCGCTGTAGTCGGGGTTGATCCGGGCGTGCTTGTCGCCCAGAGTACGGATGACGGTCAATTGTGGCGTTGGGTCGTCGGGCTCGTTGATGATGGTCGAGCGCATCTTCACCCAAAAACGGTCGGAGTCGGAATCGGGGACCCCCTCGACCTCGTAGCGTAGGCGTTGTAAAATGTAGCGGCCGTCCCCAGGGTGGGAACGGGCCGCCTCTGCGTAAAGTACTAACGCAGTGCCGCGAAGAACGATGGGGCGGACGGTGAAAATGATCTCGTTGAGCACCACGTGGTAGTAGTCGTAGTCGCGCTCGAGGACAAGTAGCTTGGAAAACTCGGGGAAGGACACGGGGAACAAAACTTGGCGAAGTGCCGAAAGCAAAGCGCTGAAGTCGGCGTCAGCAGTCTCGGTGTCGAGGGTGTAGCCATTTTTAGGGTTGTAGCCTCCAGGACGTAAAACAGCGACGATGTCGGCGGAATACGTGAAGGCGTAGGGCAACTGCTCGAGGTACTCCTCTTCCCTGCCTTCCTCCACCGGGGTAGAGGCAAGGACTGACGGGTTGAAGAAATCGGACGGCAATGGCGACAGCCGCACTGATGATGGCCGGGAACGCAAGGATGCAGTCGACAGAATCCTTCTCGGGCGAGTCGGACCCGGCGTAGTACCACCGGAATCCACGGGAGACGGTGAAGGCGTGGCGCTAGCCCGCCTTGCTGAACGGAGGGCTTCGGCGAGCCCAAGTTGGCGCTGTTGTGACATGTCGGGCAGAAAATAATCCAGAATGCACGAAAGCTGACGGAGATGGCGCGTGGAATACCAGTCACAGTCGGTAGGTAAGCCACGGATGACGGAAGCGGCAAAAAGAACGGAGACGGAGACGGAAATCTGCCGCTTGACGGTGCAGAAAACTCTGCGGTACGGGAAAAATTGACGGAACTAGAATCGGGAGAGACCGAAGCGAGCCGAATCTACCGGAATCACCACTCACGTGAAGTGGGACCGATAACCTGATGGAACGGGTGAATATATATATATATATATCTAAGGATAATATATATATATATAAGGATAATATATATATTCACTGCAGCGGGAACACAGAAAAACGGTGCTGGTGAAACCGGGTGATAACTAAATTGATAGATAGGTTACGGGTGTGAGCTAACTAGCAGATCAGTGACAAACGGTGACACACGACCGGTGATACACATCGCAAGGGGTGATGCTAGGAGAAGCTGGACCCCCATACAGTGGGGGGATTTCAGCCCGTGACTTGGCTTGACTAATATATAATATATATTACGCCTCCCATCAATTTCTTAGCGTTGTATCATGGAGAGACTGATTTCACCCCCCACCATAAGGTGGGGGTCTGTCTCCTGCTTTCCCCCCTCGGAGTGCAGTGCATGTGTCACTGCCGTGACTTGCCGTTCTGCTCCGTCCGTCTCCGATAGCACAAAACCCTCAATTATGTTTTATGATCCATCTTAGACTTCCGAGAGTTTCACTGCCTGTGCCTGTCTGACCCGCATATATATATATACTTCGAAGTATATATATATTCATTATATATATATATATATCCTCCGACCCGATATCACACTCCACGTGAGGTTATGAGCCTGGACCACTTCTGTGGTGGCATTATTGGTTGTATTTTTAAGATCCGTCTCACCGAACGTACCTGGTCACCCACCCTACGGTCTACCAAACCTACCTTGGCACCCACCATCCCTTCTACCCACCTTAGCGCACACCAATCGCGCAGTTTTGTCTCAATCTGAGTTGCCGAAACGCTTACCAACAGTTCACCCACCAATTTACCTTTTAGACCTTCGGGTAGCGGATCATTTTTGTCGCATTGATTGTCATTTCTGTCGCAAATCGTTTTGTCGCAGGTACGACATAAATGTCACTGCTGGTCTATTGTGTCGCAGCTGCGACAAAATAGACTTCTAGGGGGTATTTTGTCGCAAAAATTTATCAGAAATTTATTAAAATTTCAAGAATTATATAGGAACACTTTCAGCCGAGTAGGGGGGGGGTCTGACCTACAACGAACAAAAACTCCGTGCATGATGAAGCTCAACATTAAAAAGCTAGTACAACCTAGCGGGATCAACGGTGATGAACGCATGTATACACGGGAACTCGTCACGCACGGTGTGATACGAAACATTGGTGTCATTACAAAACACAAACCAAATTTACAGCTTTAAGCTATTATTACACTTACTTTTCTATAAACATCAAATAAATAGCACTACAACCCTACTGATATCTCCAAAACACAGCATTCCGATATCCTGCACGCACAAATTTACGAAGTCAGCGACTAGAGAATGGAGAGTCGAATTACGCTGAAAACTGTGCAAATTGAACAATAACCAAAAGTATCCACATACTCTGCAAATTACAACACGCTAGTCAGTAATAGAAATGTTGAGAGTCGAACTCAACCCGACGGGCAAGGTGCCCGACGGTCTCCAAGCATTCTTCTGGAAACAGAATGTCAAAGGAAAAAACACTGAAGTCAGGATAATTAGCACAAAGAATTTGCAAAAATAAATCGGCAGGGTCGCAGGCAGCAAGCATCTCGACAGCCCACCCAGTAGTGCACAAAAGAGATCGCCAGATACGTATTTCTTGAAAAGGCAAGAAAACAGGAATCTGTCAGAATGCCTTTTCAGGAATATTTAAGCATCAAGAAATACGCTAGAAGAAAGTCGCTGAGGCGCGCAATCCTGCAATCCTGCGACATGCGAAAAAAAAAACGCCAGTAGATGCTGCAACACAGGATGCGGAGAAAACAGACGAAGTTAGCGAGCTGGTAGGATAGTATGCACCAAATGAAACGGAAACCTGCACACACTCACTTAGAAATAGTCAGAGCAAAAAAGCAAGCGCAGCACAGGGGTATTTTGAACGCTGGAAATAAAGTGAGATGGCGGCTGAGCTCAAGCGCTATTTGGTGCGTCAAGCTACGAGACTGACTTGTGATTACGTATAATTGTGGGTCAACTGTCACGTTGTCACGCTATGGTTATCGCGACACGAGGTAGTTGCACCACAGACCACACGTCCACACCACCACATCCATCAGGACCACAACACCACATCCGATCGTTCGGTTGATGATCCAATCGGCCGGTTGAAAATTAGTTTATGTGGGGTGGTTGTCTTCAAGATCGAAGATGGACACGTTACTTGCGACACACTTGACACTAGACAGATCTTGTCTTCGGGTCGAATCCATTATGCGACGAAATCGTACGGTCCGATCGTTCGGTCGAAAATTAGTTGATGTAGGATTGGAGTATATTCAAGATCGCTGCGACAACTTGAAGATGCCCTTCTTGAAGAATCTGTCATCTGACTGTCCGATCGTTCGGTCGACGATTCGATCGGGCGGTCGAAAAATAGTCGATGGGGGGATGGTGTATCTTCCAAAGGCGAGCGACAACGCTGAAGATCAAAATTTGTTATGTGGAAATTTTTTGGACAGTTCTGACAGTGTTACGATGACGATGTCGTTTCGTCCCCCACCTTTTTTTTGTGAAATCGTTCTTCGTCCCTTTAAGGGAACGACTGCCCGTTTCCGGTTTTTTCAGAAGATTCGGAATTTTTGACGTGCGACAGAAAGATTTCTTGCGACAGCGACATAAATGACCATGCATGCGACAAAAAAAACCGGGTTCCAGACCTTCGACATCGCACGCGACAACCGCGACTTCGACTCTCTGGCCAGCAGCACCTCTACTGCCGGAGAAATAGTTTACCGCACGACTATTTTGACCTCACCGGCGGTTTCCTCGTGACATTTGACCCCAATTTCACTTTTACATCGCTCGATTTAGTTAATTTTACGGAAAGTTACGTTGACACCAAGAACCCAAACGCGCTCTCGACTATCTGGCCAGCAGCACCGCTCCTGGCGGGAAAAAGGTTTACCGCACGACGTTTTTGACTTCACCGACGTTTTCCCCGCGAGAATCTACCCCAATTTGACCCTTTCATCGTTTGATTTGCTTGATTTTGCGAGAAGTTCGCTTTTCGCTTGGGAACCCTAATTTTGGGTTCGCAGATTTTGCAGTCAGCAGTCAGTGGTAAGCGACCATGTCCACTGGACCTCAGCGTGCGCGTATGGCCGCTGTTCGTTCAGCGTTGAACTCCTTTCGAGTACATCGGCAACATTCTACCATTAGCTATGGTCTGGTGGTGTCTGGTGGTGTTTGCGCACCAGACACCAAGCTCGAGTCCATCGCGTTCACCATCGACAACGAGTGCTTTGATTCTTTCGACCTCACCCCTCCACTAGTCCACTTCCCTCACCTTCACCTTATGCGCTCCCTGGTCACCATCTGGTGGTGTCTGGTGGTGCTGTCACGCACACTTCACACTTCACCATCGTCCCTTTCGAGCCTTTTCCCATGCGCTCAACCACATCCCTTCACCGCATTTCTCACCTTCGCCCTCCTCACCCCCTCCTCATCGACGCACTTGCTCTGGTGGTGCTGCACCACTTTTGGCCTTGGCACCGCACGGGCGGTGGGTGATCCCGGGACAATTCGAGGAACCCTAGATCGGAAGCCGTGGGATGGACGACTATATCTGTGCCAGCGCAGGCAGATGCCACACTAGCTGAGCTGAAAAAGGCTCCTTAGGGTTACAGATGTAGATGGCCGGCATGCCTAGGATAACAATGTGTACATTGTACCGTGGCACTCCTCTCCTTCGGGAGGAGGTGGTGTCATGGAGAGACTGATTTCACCCCCCACCATAAGGTGGGGGTCTGTCTCCTGCTTTCCCCCCTCGGAGTGTGCAATGCATGTGTCACTGCCGTGACTTGCCGTTCTGCTCCGTCCGTCTCCGATAGCACAAAACCCTCAATTATGTTTTATGATCAATCTTAGCGGACTTCCGAGAGTTTCACCTTGTCTGACCCGCATATATATATATATATATATTCATTATATATATATATCCTCCGACCCGATATCACACTCCACGTGATTGTACACCGATAGGTCGTGGGCACTATGGGCCTGTGGACCGTATGACGTCAGGGCGACTTTGATTCAGTTCACCTTTCTTTTTCTCCTAGTGCATTCGGTCCCCCCGCTAGATCGGTGCTCGCCCATTGACACCGGTATCGCGATCTGTTGACGTTGGTTTCGTAGGTGTGCTCGACTAGGGGGGTGCGAGGAGGTGGTACAGGTAGGTGTCCACTACCCGGAGGTACAGTGGGATGTACCTAAGAGGCCTTGGGTACATCCCCTTGTACCTAAGCTAAATTGACCGTATATGACACCGAATCGAACGGTTTGGCATCGTGCAACGCACCAACGTTGACCAACTCGATGCTTGACATGGGGATATATCGCGCACCCCGATGCGATCGAGAATATATACTCATTTGAACGTCATGAAATGACCATTTGACGGTTTTCAACAAAAAAAAAACATTTTAAACGTGCGCTAGTCGGCGTGTTTTCATTTTGCCGCTCTCTTTGTGCTTTGGCATCAGAGGATCCATCTGGCGGGCGATTGCATATTTTTCAGGTACTGTACGAAATACAAATTGTATTACCGCTGCCCCCCTGCGGTTCCGTCATTCCATCGTGACCAAACCTAAACAGGTTCTCTTGCTGAAAAATATGCGCCCTGAGCTCAGACAGCTAAAATATATTCTGAATGTGAGTTGGTGGCAGCCTTCATGATTATCGGTTGGGCACCGATACAAACGCACACACACACACACACATATGTATATATCGATTGGCGGGTCGAGTCAATTGTGCGACAATATGACGAGAACAATGAGACATGTTGTTATCTACATATTAATAACTCGTTACCAATATTCCGGATTTGTTAAAAATACCGTACTCATTGAGACACTACATCGATGGATAGCTAGCATTTGGAATAGATATAATGGTTTCCTATGGCAACCCAACAAATGCTAGTTGCTTTTAAGTGCATATATCATGCCTAAAGTGTTTGCTGCGCTTTCTGTCACCATTAAGCAGTCAAATAGAAGCCTCCGCCTCGATGTACCTAAGGGATGTACCTAAGAAAACGCAAGTTTCGAAAATCAACAAAATCTGAAATTTGCATAAGTTTAGCCCATACCCACCACCCAAATGAGTCAAATGCCGCCAACCACATGTTTCATGTCCTAAAGGGGTGTGTTGGGGACAACATATATCGGCCACAAGTCAGCTCGGTTGTTTTTCGCCATCCCACGGGCTGAAATGCACATGCAAAGTTAGGTACAAGGGGATGTACCTAAGCCCGGGTAGTGGACATAGGGTGGTAGGCGGATGCGGCGGGGAGTGGAAGGTGACGGCCGTGGAGTGCGCGGAGGCTACTTACTGGAATATCCAAGTTCACAGATAATAGTGTGTGCTGTGAAACTGATATAGATAAACTCTCATAAGAAATAAACCCTAAGCTAGATATACCCCGAACGGTGACGGAGTCGGAACGGCTACGGTCCTAGCTACTGTGACACCTTGGTGTGTCACAGTACGGGCTTACGGTCAGTCACAGGTCCAGTGTTGGCTACCTAGTAATCTGTCATAGGGGCCTGCACCGGGACTCCCGGTCAGGGCTGCCTACACAGATTTCAGCACACCACCCCAGCACTGTGGGTGGTGACTGACAGGCAAGTCCGAGATACCAAATAAGTTAGGGTAGGAGCTAGGGTGACAAGCCTAACTGCTAAACCAACTGTGCAATTCTGATACACAAATGGAAACCCTCTAGCCGGCACAAGTGCAGAAACATACAGGCATATAGGTCCTGCTAAACTACTGAAAGGCACGGCGCCAGCAAGTCAGATTAACGGATATAAGAAGTCAAAGAGAAAACCAATTGAAGACCATGTTGAGGTCAAAGTACATCTCAGCACACCACCAGAAGGTGGTGCACTGCCAGAACCAGGAATAAAACTACTCGGGGTCAAAGATCAGAGGAGCACCGCCATCACAACGTCCAACGTAACATCCCGCAGCACTGCCCTCCAGTGGGTCAGGCGGCAGTAGCACTGCCGCAGCACCCAGGGAGTGCAGCACGGCATCCAGTGTGACGGGGTCTAGCTCGGAGATACCAGAGTAGATGCAGAGATCCCCCCTGCACAGCACAGGCTGCGGTGTAGCCCGACCCGATACCTGCACAGAGCCGATGTCATTGGCCGCCGTATAGGCGGCAGCTCCCACTCCCATGATCGAGATCAAAAGAAAGAGAGAGACAAAGTAATGAAACCCCCACGGGCCCGCGTGTGCGGGGAAGCCCCATGGCGGCTTGCCACAACCGTAGGTGCGGGATGCACCACCAGACTGAGGCACGTGGGTCGCGGACTCCGACGCATGATTAGCCGAAATGGCCGGAGTCCGCGGCTTCACGATGAAGCTGCCGTCGGCGAGGTCCTCGTAATCGTCCGTGTCGTAACCCGTGAGGTCAACCTGTCCGACGGCGGCGTGGTTGACGGTCTGAACGAACCCCGCGAACTCACCGTCCGCGTCCGCTGTGGTGGTCACCCGCGCCGATTGCAGTGGCGCGGGTTTCACATCCTCTCCCTGCGAGACAGGCATAGCAGGGGCCGGCACGGCGGATGCCGATGCCGCCGCACCACCTGCCGGAACCTGCTCCTCCGGTGCGGCTACCGCTGCGGCGGGCCCACACACCAGAGCCGAAGCCTCCTGTCCAATGCCGGCAGGAGGCGGGAAGGAAGCATGGGTGTAGTGCACCTGCGGATTGGCTGCGGAGTGAACCTCCGCAGCAAGGTCGTCGAGCCTTTGGAGAATGGACTCACCCTCAGAACTCGGCTGCTGCTCCACGGTGAAGCCGTAGGCGGACACGTCGATGCCGCCCACCGCACCCGCAGAAAGCACCGCAGGCGGCCCATACGCAGCCGCAGCACGCGCGAAAGCCTCCGCGCCATCATCCGCAGCATGCTGGAACACCGCACACATCGCCAACGCGTGCACTCCTTCCGCATCCTCCTCGTCGATAGGGATACAAAATGATGCTGCAGAGTTGGGCGGGTGCTGACGTCCACCCAACGGGCAGTCGCGGTAAAAGTGATACTGCTCACCTTTTCCCGCTCTCTTGCATTTACCGCAGAAAGGCTTTGCACGTTGCTCGTCGCGGTCGAATCCCACTGGCGGAGCCTTGTGGGTCCCCACACGGAACCCACGCGGATGCTGCCCCTTCTGCTGCTGCTGTCTCTGCTGAACACGCTCCCGCTGCTGCCGCACCACCGGAGCGGCCTCGGGCCGTCGCACGAGTGAGAATGGCTTAAGTATGTGTCACAACTATAATGGAATATTTCTATGATGTTATGTAATCGCTGTGGAATCGCAGGAATTTAAAAAATACAACTTTTTTTCATTTTCCCAAAAAAATATTTTTTCAGGGTGTAATCGCCGAAAAACCGTTGTTTTTAGCTTGATTTGGCGTCCTACTCCATTATGCGGGTGAGGAGTGCAGCGATTCGTGGAATTGAGGGGTTTCACATATCACGTAATTAATCCTGATGGTCACCGCAATTTGAAATTTTGAAAAAAAATATTTTTTTGGCTCAAATCGGTCGAAAATCGCGGTTTTTTGCCTGTTTCGGCCTGTCGCGGGCCTGTTTTGGCGTTCTACGCCACTCGGCGTGTGTGGAGTGCACATATTCGTGGAAATGAGGGTTTTCACATATCACCTAAGCACTCCTGATGGGAATCGCAATTTGAAATTTTGGAAAAAAAATTTTTTTGGGCCCAAATTTCAACAGAAATCGATTTTTTTGCCTGTTCCGGCCTGTCGCGGGCCTGTTTTGGCGTTCTACGCCACTCGGCGTGTGTGGAGTGCACATATTCGTGGAAATGAGGGTTTTCACATATCACCTAAGCACTCCTGATGGGAATCGCAATTTGAAATTTTGGAAAAAAAATATTTTTGGCCCAAATTTCAACAGAAATCGATTTTTTTGCCTGTTTCGGCCTGTCGCGGGCCTGTTTTGGCGTTCTACGCCACTCGGCGTGTGTGGAGTGCACATATTCGTGGAAATGAGGGTTTTCACATATCACCTAAGCACTCCTGATGGGAATCGCAATTTGAAATTCTCGGAAAAAAATATTTTTGGGCCCAAATTTCAACAGAAATCGATTTTTTGGCATGTTTCGGCAAGTTGCGGGCCTGTTTTGGCGTTCTACATGTACGTATATTATATACTCATGCGTGCGAAGTGTGCATATTCGTGGTCTCCAGGCCTGTTTCAGTTGGAAATTTGTAATTGCATACGAGTTGCCATCACGAGGAACACAAGCCTGTCATTATCAAAACATGAATATAATTTGTTATTTGGATAACGATTAGCTGGAGCACAATGGAAGCGTGTTGGACCCATAACCTAACACTTTTCAGGAAACATTTGCATTTCTTTTGCTCTTCACATCTCATTGCCAATAGGCACACTGCATAGCATTTCAATAAAAATAGCTTTATTTTTACATGCTTTTAAGTGTGTGAGAGAAAATCTCTTTTCGGAATATATCTCTTCTAGGCTGATTCACAGCTTCACATGCTTTTTAGGCTGATGCACAGGCTCCAATTTAACCATATCTAGGGGCGGCGCATGCCAGGTCCATAAAACGGGTCCCATGATTGCCGCGGCTGTGAGGACCACTCAGGCGGAAGCTGCCTTGACAAGGCTGCATTCAGCCTCATCGCCTGCCGTAAAGGCATCGTGACCAGCTGCTCAGGGTACTGCTGCTGCACCGCCAACGCATAACCTGGCATGGCATCATGGGCCGCACGGCCGTGGGGTGCCCGATAGGTCTGCGCATACGGGGTCTGCGCAGCATACGGGTCCAGCCCCAGCATCATGGGCGGGTACTGGGGGAGGGCGGCGAGGGCGCGCCCGTGATGTTGGGGAGGTACGCTATCCGAGTTATAATAAACCCCACCATACACCCACTCATATGGCATCTCCGGCGGAGCAGTCTCACCAGGGGAGCTGGGCGCGTGGAAAAGCACGGGTCTTGACGGTGCTGCTGCGGACGGTGCTGTTGCGGTGGCAGCTGCAGGCGGTGCATCTGTGGTGGCAGCTGCAGGCGGTGCTGCTGCGGTGGCAGCCGCAGGCGGTGCTGCTGCGGTGGCAGCCGCAGGCGGTGCTGCTGCGGTGGCAGCTGCAGGCGGTGCTGCTGCGGTGGCAGCTGCAGGCGGTGCTGCTGCGTCGGCATCGCCTGCCTCCTTCTTAGAAATTAGCGACAACTGATGCTTCTCCACCAGCCCGCCTCCTGGTTCTGCGCGAACAACGGCTGCGAACGTGGGCGCCTCCTGTAACGGAGCTTCGTCCATGTTTGCAGCAGCCTGCTGCTGCGCTGCCATTCCCTCAGCCTTCTCCGCGCTGGCAGCAGCAGCACCAGTATCCGCAGCAGCCTGCCCATCATCAGGGTTCGGCGAGGCCGTGCACGCCCATTTGACAGGAGGCTGTCCAACGCAGAGATGGCGCCCGCATGTTGAAGAGTGGCTGTCTCCGGATTTTCGGCAGTTCTTGTGGAACCCGCGCTTGCAGGTCGCGCAGGTAACAAGCACTGGGAAGTGATTCTCCGAACCCATTCCGCAAAAGAGGCAGAACAGGCGGGCCAGGATCCCGCAGCGCCCGCATTCCCCTGGAAACCGCTTTTCCCCTGACGGTGTGAGCTGGCGCGACGCGCACCCAACGTGGAAGGAGTCGGAGCACATGTCGCAGGTCGCCAACGCCAGCCTCGTTCGATCCAACGAGTCGTCGGGATGGGGGCACCCTTCCACATTGCAGGCGGGTACTCCTTCACTCTCGGCGACACCTTCCACCAGTTTCCGCTCTGACTTCCGATCTGACTTGCGCCTTAAAGCGTTTGGCACGGCTGCCCCAACCGCTGCTGCATAGGTGAATCTGTTCTGCTTCATTATTAGAATATTAGCTCCCAATTTATACCAAAGTAACCGTCAATGCCTTCGTCCTCGATCCAAACGTCAATTGCGCAACGAAAACACGCGAAGAAAGTGCTATGGTCGCAGATAGCGTACAGTTCGCAGGTTGGCGTTACCGTTACAAGCACTCGAGCTCTCAGTGAGCAGATATCGCACTTTTGGTCCGACATGCTTACGGTTTTTAGGGGTCTCGTTCAGTTGTAAGATGTCGGGGGAGGGCTCTGATATACATTATCGCCCTCCCGATCATCCCATCTTTTGATCGTGTGGGCGAACCGACATGCCGATTCGAGCTTCCTGTGCGCAGGTATCGGACTTTTGGCCTGACATGCTTACGGTGTCGTGACGGAATTTCAATTAAATTATCTGATATGCATTATCGCCCTCCCGATCAGCTCATCACCTAATCGTGGGTGCGATACACGCGCCACGTGAAATATGACATGTCTGGGTGATAAATCATTACACGATCGAATCTTGAATCGAAATTTATGAATCGCCCGCAGGATCGACGAATTCGTTGATCGTGGGTGCGATACACACGCCACGTGAAATATGACATGTCCGGGTGATAAATCATTACACGATCGAATCTTGAATCGAAATTTATGAATCGCCCGCACGATCGACGCAGCAGTTGATCGTGGGTGCGATACACACGCTACGTCAAATTTGACATGTCCGGGTGATAAATCAAGAAATGGCGAATCGCCCCCACGATCGAACAGTCATTCCATCCTGGGGGCGATACTTACGCCACGGATACTTTTCGTGAAAGGACTATTCATATTCCTGATGCATGTGGGAGTCCGTGCAAAAGTTCAGACATGCAAATATGTTAATTGAAGGCGTGCTTTCGCCCGTAGACTCCTTACATGTTTGCCGCTTATGAGTGGCGTTTTTCGAAAAGGGATGCCTCCTCCTTCTTACCTTGTGGATGTATTGCCATGGCTCACGAGCCTCGGCGACATGGCGCGGAACTTGCCTTTGGAGTTTCCTATTGCACCAACGAATGTGGATCATGCAACAGAACTAGCGGGGCAGATCTCGGAGTTCGTCGATAAATGGAATGTGTTAACTGGGAATAAACCGAGCAGAGATCCTAGCGTGCTGCAGGCAGGTGGGGTTGGGAGGAATGCGAGGAATGCGCCCACACCTACCAGTACCGTTAAGAAAAGGCGCCTTGATCAGAATGCGCGAAGGAGGGAAGCTCGCTCTAGGAAGCGTTTAGACTTGGGCAAGGACGCGGTGGAGGTCTCTGCGCCTCAAGCACGGGTGAAATCGACGCTGGGTCCCTTAGGCGCCACAGCAGCCTCCGCAGGAGCCTCAGCGGTGGGTTGTCCGGTGCCTGATGGAAGTAAAGCACACTGGAACGACAAGCTCAAGGAGGTTTTCATGAACAAGCCGCATCTTATTGGTGGGGCGCTCTCGAACTTTGTGCGCACCTTACCCGCGGAAGAGATAGAAGCTGTGCGGCTAAGATTTCTGTCAGAGGAGGATCGCGTAGGAGGAACGATCGTGTCGAGCTTGCGGGCATCGTTCGCCGCTCTAGCTGGATATGGTTCCAGGCAGAACGCTGCCACGCGCATGGCGGGCGCAGCGATGGTATTTGGCAGAGACGTGGAGGGTGTTGAGGGTGCTGTTGCAAGCATCTTAGGGATAAATGTGAAGGTGGTGAAGGATGGACTCGTTGGGCACCGCAACTTGCTGTTGGGAGCTGCCCTTGGGACAGCGCAACGGCTTAATGCCGGTCTTCTGGCAGGGTTGGTCCTGGAAAACCTGCACATGGCCAACCGTGCTATAAGCGCGGAGCTGACCCACAAGATCCAAGCCTTCTGGCTGAGTGCTGGGATCAGTCGGGTGTCCACGTGTAAACGGGACGTGATCCAGCTGCGGCATATTGATGGAAGCGTGGAGAAGGTGTCGAAGCAGTGGTTGGAAATGACACAGTTGGAGGTGTTCCGCAAGTTCAAGAAGAAGTTTCCCGCCGAAAAGATCGAACTCCGATCTTTTGAGACTCGGAAGCCGAGGCAAGTGCAACGACTCACCCGAAGGGACACCATTTCCTGCTGCTGCAGGTACCACGAGGATATGCGGTTGGTGGTGGAGGCGTATGCTCGTTTCCAGGAGGTGGGCCACTCCGGCTGCAAGTGCACGGACGCGTCGTGTTGCCCTCGCGTTGGAGGCCTTCGGGCACGGCTGTCTGCCCGTAAACCATTTCCTGCTTTCCCGGACTTCAAGTGTGGTCGAGTGGAGGTGGGACGGTCAACCTCCGGTTTCACGGCATCGCTGCTGTGTCCAAGACAGCGGTCGAACGGAGAGCACGAGGACCACCACGACATGCCCTGCTTGGAGGGTTCTTGCAAACGGTGCGGGGGGCTGCAAAACTGGTCGTTGTGTCCGGCGGCGGTTTCCAACACTGCCACGCTGGACTGGCACACCTACGAGAACGTTCATATCGGAGTGGACGAGGACGGGAAGAACAAGCACCGGGTGCAGTTCGTCCAAAAGACGACCACTGCTGGTGAGCTGCTTGCAAAACTGCAAGCTCTGCTCCTTGGCCACGCCCCAGGGGAGTCCCCAAATTGTGTGTGTTCGGGCACGTTTGTGCGGAAAGCGGCGGACGGGAGTTGGAGGTTGGAGAAGTTGGTCGGTGTGCCTGCTGCCCAACCGTGTCGGTTTTTGAAGCCGTATGCCTACCACTGTTTCATGGCCACGCACTCCATGACAATGTTCAACAAGTGCAAGGCGGGCTTGCCTTTGGGGCACTGCCTCATATTGTTTGACTTCAGCGAGAACCACGCTCTGAACATTCCCAGGGCGATTCAGTCGTTGCACTGGATAGTGAAGCAAGCAACGCTGCTGTGTTGTGTGTTATGGCGGCACGCGGTTGGTTCCGTGGATGGTCAGACTTCCACCGAGGCCAACCCAATAATAGTGAAGGACCTGATCTACCTCATTAGCGACACCTTGCCGCACTCCCACCGAGGTATCCAGCATATGAGGAAACTTATCGTCAGTGAGTACTTCGTGAAGAGAGGTATACCTCTCCCCAAATTCATGCATGAGTGGGCGGATGGTAGTGCGGCACAAAACAAATGCGCAACCGCATTTGCCGACGTGGTGGAGAGCGGGCGGGAAGAGTCGGCGGAGTGGCCCCGAGGGCTTGGCATCCCGACACAGCGCAACTTCTTTGAGACGTCACATGCACGAGGTGAGCAAGACGCGATGGGAGTAGCGGTGAAGCATGAGGCGAGCTTGGCGGTGATGTCCACAACCGACAAATGGCATTGTAAAATACCGGACGCCAAAAGCTTGTACGAGTTCTGCATGGAAAGGTTGCAAAAGCCGAAGGATAGCGCTCGCGACAGAGGTGTTCAGTTCGGGCAAAGATTTTTCTTTCTGGTTGACGGCAAGGACGTGGACATCTCTGGACCTGGGTTTGACACGGTTGACCGGACTTTGGCGTTACACTCGGTGCGTGCAGGGGTGGGGTTGTTGGTGGGCTTGAAGCGGGACCGACAATGCTATTGCGATTATTGTTACGCGCAGTGCGCGAAGGCACAACCTGACACGGAGGGTTGCCTGTACCGGAGTCACGTGGACAGCTGGGAGCAGTTCACCTTGACGGAGGCAACCGAATCTGATGCCCGGCGCACCAGAACAAGAGTCGCGGAGGCCCGTGATGACGTGAGTGTGAAGGTTGCACGAGGAAACACTTTTGCAAGGCTGTCGGGGGGCGATCCTAATCACCCCTACTATTTGGTGAAGGCGTTGAGCGAGGTGAAGCAGGTGATCAACGCGGATGGGATGCGAGACGACTACTACTCGCCTGGTGGGGAGGGCGTAAATGCTACACCGGGGGAATTTGTCGTTGAAGGCCGATTTTATGAGTGGGCGGATGAGGAAAGCTGCGAGGAGTACTACATAGACACATCCAAGAAATGTCTGACATATTCGCATCATGTCGTGTGTGTGGAAGTGACAATGACCAGACGCAAATACCGCGGTAAGGAGTTTTATAGGTTGACCGATGCTGAGCACCAGCGCATTCTAGGGTTGTTGTGAAGAAGTATAACTATCACAGCAGGATAGATCACTAGAATCTTAGAACCCAAACAACACCATGCTGAATAGCATCTACTCTCGGCGTGTTGTGCATAACGCCCAACAGGGCCCACGCAAAATATGCCAACATAACAACGATTCTGTAATCGATTTGGGTAATTTTCAAATTGGGAGTCCCATCAGGAGTGTTTAAGTGATATGTGAAAACCCTCATTTCCACGATTGTGTGCACGCCGCACGCGCCGAGTGGCGTGGAACGCCAAAACAGGCCCGCGACAGGCCGAAACAGGCAAAAAAATCGATTTCTGTTAAAATTTGGGCCAAAAAAATATTTTTTTCCAAAATTTCAAATTGCGATTCCCATCAGGAGTGCTTAGGTGATATGTGAAAACCCTCATTCCCACGAATATGTGCACTCCACACGCGCGGAGTGGCGTAGAACGCCAAAATAGGCCCGCGACAGGCCGAAACAGGCAAAAAAACCTATTTCTGTTGAAATTTGGGCCCAAAAAAATTTTTTTTCCAAAATTTCAAATTGCGATTCCCATCAGGAGTGCTTAGGTGATATGTGAAAACCCTCATTTCCACGAATATGTGCACTCCACACGCGCGGAGTGGCGTAGAACGCCACAACAGGCCCGCGACAGGCCGAAACAGGCAAAAAAAATCTATTTCTGTTGAAATTTGGGCCCAAAAAATATTTTTTTCCAAAATTTCAAATTGCGATTCCCATCAGGAGTGCTTAGGTGATATGTGAAAACCCTCATTCCCACGAATATGAGCACTCCACACGCGCGGAGTGGCGTAGAACGCCAAAACAGGCCCGCGACAGGCCAAAACAGGCAAAAAAACGCGATTTTCGGCCGATTTGGGCCAAGAAAATATTTTTTTCAAAATTTCAAATTGCGGTGACCATCAGGATTAATTACGTGATATGTGAAACCCCTCAATTCCACGAATCGCTGCACTCCTCACCCGCGTAATGGTGTAGAACGCCAAAACAAGCTAAAAACAACGGTTTTTTGGCGATTTCACCCTGAAAAAATATTTTTTTTGAAAAATATTTTTCGCAAAGTCCTTAGAATTCATGCGATTCCATTGCGATCGCAGTCCGATATAGCGATTCCATGGATATCATCGATTATAGATTTCGGCCATCTCACTCGTGCGACCGCTCCCTCACCGTGCTGCCCCTGCACGAGCTCCTTGAGCTCCGTGATCTTCTGGAGCAGCGCATCGTACTCACTGCTGGAGAGGTGTGCGGAGACCCCGCCCGCACCAGAAGCTGCCTTCCCCCCGTCCGTCTGCGCCCAAGACTGATAAATTTCGACCACCAAGGAGCGAAGAGAAGCAAGGGACACGTGGGACAGGTCAGCAGCCATGGGATAGCGGACCTTTACCGCCGCGTAAAACACGGGGTCGAGGCGGGTGTAGAGGGATAGTTTTCGAGTTGCCTCGGTCGGAGTCCAGTCTGAAGTCCTGTTATCCCGCACCAAACGCTGCTCCTTAGCCAAAATCGGCTGCGGGTCAACGTTTGCGGGATAACGTAAAGCTGCATGCTCCTCCTGCTGTGATTCCCGCAGCGCCACCGGTACAGAGCCCTTGATGATGTCGACAAGAGCACGTCGTCCATCTCGGTCAGTCGAGGAGTCGGTGCCAGTCAGCCAGACATACGCGTTACTGTGCTTCTCCACCACGAGAGCCAGAACGTCGTATAGCAGCCCATTCACCCTGCTGACCACGGGCACCAGAGGGTCCTCGAGGTCGAAGGTCCGCAGCTCCAAACCAGCAGACTGAAACTCTGTGCGCAGCTGCACTACCAGGTCGGACAGGAGGCCAGAGTCGTCCGTACCGCGGAAATGATGCTTCTTGTCACCAAGAATATCCTCACGGATACTCTTGGCCCAAGCCCGATGCAAGCGCGCCTTGTAAATCTCGTCGACCAACTTGGACTGCTCCTGCAAATAACGTCTGACGGCGACGTCCGCGTCCACGTTCGATGCAGGGTTGGGAGTGGGAACCACAGGCGTAGCAGCTGTTGGAGTGTTCCGCACTTCGTCAAGTAGCCTTAGAGAGGCATCAATGTCACTGTCCCTCGTGAGGGACTTCTTAGATCTTGTCGTCATGCCCATTTCTAGAAACGCCTGAGGGGAGGCGGTACGCTGTAACACGTTTGGGTAGGGTCGCGGAGAAAATGTGACGTCACAGACACGGAAAGAGCGGTCGGGCCATGCAAGCGAGGGGCGAAGGAAGATGTCGTCGAAGTCAAAGGTGCCAAGGTCACCAGCCCAAAATACGGCAGCAGGCGGGGCCAGAGCGAGCAGAAAACCGTGAATAATGAACATTGCGACGACGAAACCCAATCCAAGCCGGCACCCCATAGCTGCGGCTCAAGCCGCTCAACGCAAGCCGCTCATCTCATAATTCTCCACTAGTGCCCAAACGCGCTAGCGCGCACCACCTCTCCGAGCGGCCGCTTAGCCAATCATGGCCAAACTAGCAAGTGGAATAAAGCGTGGATGGGGCCACGACCTACTGGAATATCCAAGTTCACAGATAATAGTGTGTGCTGTGAAACTGATATAGATAAACTCTCATAAGAAATAAACCCTAAGCTAGATATACCCCGAACGGTGACGGAGTCGGAACGGCTACGGTCCTAGCTACTGTGACACCTTGGTGTGTCACAGTACGGGCTTACGGTCAGTCACAGGTCCAGTGTTGGCTACCTAGTAATCTGTCATAGGGGCCTGCACCGGGACTCCCGGTCAGGGCTGCCTACACAGATTTCAGCACTACTTGTTAGGATTTGTAGATTGTCTCGATCATTGGGGTAGAAGTGATTGTCCTGGCAATCTATAGGTGCTAGTTCAGGTTGAATCTTTGGGCGTTGGCCTGCTGTTTTGCGATTCGTCGTGGGACGCAGACTGTTAATGACCGTTCGGTAGCCGGGGTCCAATTGGGGTCCCCGGGGGTAAATTTTAATTTAAGTCATTGGCATTGTCATGCCATTGTCATGCCATGGCATGGCATGGCATGGCATGGCATCTCACGTGTCACCTAGGCCTACTTCGTGACACTTGTATTAAAACCACGAGGGGTTCTAGTTTATACCCCTTGGTATAAACACCTTTAAAAGCACATCCTTAATATGCGTTTGCAAGTAGGGAGGGATAGTTTTCCCCCCACCTGTACGTTCACGTGACACCCTCAAGGGACGGTCTTATTCAAGGGACGGTCACTCGGTCAGTCATTTGCGGGGTACGCATAGCATAGCTGATAGCATCAAGCATACGATAGCAGGCGAGAGCGATAGCATACAAGTACGTCCATACGATAGCAAGGGGTACTCGTGAAGGTCTCGACCAGTTCTCTCAACCGGTTCCTTAAACTCGTGACACGCCTCTGTCGAGCTCGTGTCGTCGACCAGTTCTCATGGATTCGCATACCGAATCATATTATGCTATATAATTTTATATAAAGTTATAGAAATATTAAAATACTAATATAAATACGACATTATCGTGAGGCGCCTGAGAACCGCTTGTGTATATAAATTATATATATGTGTGTGTGTGTGTGATTATTTACTTCTATTATTATTTATATATATTATTAATGGTGTAATACAAGGGGGGTAGGGGGGCTGAACTTTTAGGCCCTGAACTTTTTCTTCAGGGCCTGAACTTTTTCTTCAGCCCCTGAACTTTTTTTTTCAGGGCCTGTACTTTTTCTTCAGGGCCTGTACTTTTTTCCAGGCCCTGTACTTTTTCTTCAGGCCCTAAACTTTTTCTTTAGGCCTTGAACTGTTTCTTCGGGCCCTATACTTTTTCTTCAGGCCCGCCAACCACACGCGCACAGGGCTCACAATGTGTGCCTGGGCCCATAACCATAGGTGCATAAGTACAGGGCCCGAAAAAAAAGTACAGGCCCTGAAGAAAAAGTACAGGCCCTGAAAAAAAAAGTTCAGGGGCTGAAGAAAAACAAAAAGTTCAGGCCCTGAAGAAAAAGTTCAGGGCCTAAAAGTTCAGCCCCCCTACCCCCCTTGTATTACACCATTAATAATATATAATTAATAATAGAAGTAAATAATGGCACACACATATATATATATATAATTTATATACACAAGCGGTTCTCAGGCGCCTGCGCCTCACGATGATGTCGTATTTATATTAGTATTTTAATATTTCTATAGATTTATATAAAATTATATAACATAATATGATTCGGTATGCGAATCCATGAGAACTGGTCGACGACACGAGCTCGACAGAGGCGTGTCACGAGTTTAAGGAACCGGTTGAGAGAACTGGTCGAGACCTTCACGAGTACTAGGAAGGGTCTCAGGAGTGACACAGTCGAGAGCTGCAGCTGTTTCGTTTCTTGCAGGAATTCAATTTGGAGAAATTTTCGGATGCAGGCAACTCCGTTACGGATACTTCCAACTTTTTTCCCCAAGCACTCTCAGCTCGCCAGAGTGCGTTTTAGACGTATTAGCTCCAGGGAGCAAACAGTGTCCGAGATGGCTCCTTATGTTGTGAAATTTGCTACAGGGAACAAAAAGAAATTACAAGAGGTAGACCGAGTCGTTCAATTTGAAGTAGCTTCCTATCGTTGTCGCTTCGTGTGGGGATATTGAACGTGTGGATGTTGTTCTTAAGGCCTGTAATATTGATAGCTCCAACCCAAGCTTCACTCAACCGCTGCCATACCCCCTCACCTTGATAAATTTCGTGCGCGCTCGCTCTTCAGGTTCAACAAATAATCGGCGTTGAGCATTCTGAACGTTTTGTTCTCGACGCGGTGGACGTCGATCTCCCTGAGCTCCAGGTGCACTCGATATATCTTCTGAGATAATGCCGAAGTGAGGCTCATGTGACTTTCTGACAGAGGGGCTGTAGTGGGCCAACCTGTATCTGGGGTGGTTTTGACTCTCCTGTGACGTGTGCGAAATCAGAATGATTTTAGTGCTGTCTGTGGAATTTTGCTCCCGTCGTTATCGATCATCGCTGCACTGTTTCCGGCCCACCACGCCTTTTCTGAGTCCCGAAAACACTCGCCATTTATGGGAACGGCCGTTTCGTTGAGTGTGCTTGCCCTCACCACAGGGCGAGCCCGAGGACATCGCCAAAGAGAAGGCCCGCCTTGCTGCCGAGAGCATCGGGGGAGCGGTCCTGGTTGAAGACACCAGTCTGTGTTTTAACGCAATGGGGGGTCTCCCAGGTTCAGCTTCCAACTCAAGGCTATCAGAACCTTTTAAGATCAGTTTCGTCGCCTTTCTCATGTTTTTCTAACTTCACTATTGAGACTATCAGACTTCAGTAGCGCTTGTTGGTATTTGTGGCACCTGCACGAACACGCTTGCGGCTGGGTTCCCCCCGTGGTCTCAGAGTAGGTTCCAGGAAAATGTACTTACGGAAGAGAAAAAATACGTAGCTTTACGATATACAACCGTGTCGGCGCAGGTCCATACATCAAATGGTTTCTGAAGGAGCTGGGCCCAGCAGGCCTTCCGAAAATGCTTACCGGCTTTGAGGACAAGGTATTCCTCCGCTCTTGACGACAGTAAGCCAAATAGCTTACCACGGAGGGCATCTCCCCATGTTTTCGCTCGTACATAGATCGGTCGTTATTACTAGTGTTCTCTACATGATTTCAGTGGCGGTGCGTTCGTGTGCTATCTCGGGATCTGACTCAAAGGAATTTGGGTTTGACAGACAGCGTACGCACAATGCATATTCGGGTTTTGCGCGGGCCCTGGGGAGGATCCCCTCGTGTTCGTTGGACGAACCCCGGTAAGTCTGTAAACAATGCGCTGTTGTGGGGCTCCATATAATCTTGCGAGTCGATATACAACGCACAAAGTAGGGCTCGATGCACTGTTATAAGACTATATACAATGCAATAGCTTAGAGCCCCATGTATAGATATCGGAGCATATACAACGCACTATTGTAGGGTTTCATACGGTATTCCAAAACTTACTCACCGCGCTGCTGTACGTCCCCACGTACAACTGCACGATCATATCTAACACGTTTGTTATAGGCCAGGTACTATGTAAGATCGTATGCAACGCTCTCTTGTAGAGAATGTACGGTTGTAACTTCATATACGGCGCACTGTTGTTGGGCTTCGAAAGCCTGGAAGCTGCTTGCTCCGGCCGCTGCCTGCCCCAGCCAGGCGCTTAGTGTCCTTGTTTTGTGAAGTGAAGCGACCCGCACGTAATACAAACGATATTGTTCGCTGCATTCTTCCTTGCCCATCCGAAACAATTAGCAGGCGCAGAAAAGAACCTAAACTTTAAACAGAACACTCACAGAATTTCCGACAAGTTTCTTTAAGTGCTCACTGAACACTGATTAACTGCCTTTCTTTTCAAAGACTTCTAACCTTGCTGATACCGTCATATCGTGGACTTTGAAGGCAGATCGCGTGGAATTGGAATGCAGGGATCAATTGTGGAGGCTCGAGGCCCGACCGACTTTGGCTGGTAGTAGGCCAACGAGTATCTCGCCCCGTCTCTCCACGTTACTCCTCACGTGCAACACAGAGGGACAGAGCTTAACACTCGCATCAGAACAGTCATCAGTTAGTAGTGATCCTGTCCCCTTTCAGGTTTCTTCGATGTTTAACTGACACAAAAGCCCGGGTGTCGCAGGGATCCCATCTTCTTACCTGATGGCTTCGACGAAACGTGAGTAACTTTCTGCACACGTTATCAGCACCTTTCAAATTGGCACCTCCAGATCTTAAACAATTTGGAGCTCTCTCATTTGTAGGGGGCACTTTTGCGATGTCCGCAGGTATGCACAGATGGCGAAGGAAGTGAAAAACACGATCTCGCACAGGTAACTTGCCCTTCCACAGTTTCCACGGAGCAGCTGCTGGTTGATGCACACACTTATGTTGTGTATCTGGTGCTACGGGCTTCTGTGGTTCGGCGAGGAGAGAAGTCACCGAGAGGTGCAGGCTCCCTCGTTTGAGTCCTACTCGTTTTGAAGGGGCGTATATTGACTTTCTGCTCGAATCACTGTCTTTCAGGTACAGGGCACTAGACAAGTGCCGTGATCATCTCCTGTCTATCACACAGGAAAATGACCAGAAGAAACCACGAACTGAATAGTCGATGTGCGCAGTTTCTTGCAAGCAACTGCTTGCTGAGCTGGTGCATTAGAGTGGCACTGTTCTCCCCTGGTTTCTAACTGTTGGATCTCATTGCATTTTGGACTTGATATATTATGCGAATGAATGACTTATCAAGATGCCAGCCAAAACGTCCGTATGGGATTTATGGCACTTGAGTCACGATGAGGTTGGGATTTGTCCATATGCTAAGGTTGCGTGTGGGACCCTGGGCTCATAGTGCTCTGCCTGGACTATTGCAGTACTATATTGGCGACCATACTAGTGCAGTAATATATTGGCGGCTATCCTGTATTGTGCTTAATTGATCTTGAAATGAGCAATCGCAAACAGTCTGACCTTATTCAAGCTTAGAAATTTTCTCTGGTATATTTTCATGGCTGAAAGAGTGCATCGAAGAGCTGGATAGAACAGTCAAGGCCTTTGTGTCGTATTCTGTGAAGTTTTGCAGATGTGGCATTGATCCCTACAGCCTTGCATCTGCGAATAATGTATCGGAATTCTGCGGCACGTCCATCATGATGTATTGCTGCCGCTCCCTTTTTGCATAGAGGTTATGAACTACGAATTGTACAAATGTGGACTTATTGCAACGGTACGGACATTATACTTTTGTGCCAAAACGTCTTCTGTCTTGAAACACAGCTGGGATTTGCTTAGAGTTGTGCATCGTCTGCTATAGACTGCCTGCATGATATGATTCCAGTATGTAGTTCTGCAATGTAAACAGAATTAGAGTTACAGTCAATGACCGAGATCTCCCTTCGTTGCAACTCCTTAAGCCACGCCAGGCAGTGGTTCTTTGAACAATCGTAAACGTCTTCTCTAGCAACAGCATCAACATTCGATACACACAAATGTCGAATACAACCGTCAACGCTTTTATGCACTTGAGAGAATGTGTCGTGGTATGTTGTCAATTCACTGTTCTAGTCTTTGTTGTGCCGGACATAGCAATACTGCAATGCAGTCCTGACAGTGCTCGATGGCATCCTGACAGTGCTTGATGGCATACTGTGTACATATCATACAGAGAATCGGCCATTGGAATATGCGAATGAGCTCTGAACTACTTTATTAAACTACCTAGTATATATATCTTTGTTACAATATTCGGATTTGGGTGTCCAGTTGTATTAACATTTAGCTATCCTGAACCCCTTGCATAGCCCTGAGTCACACTGGAAAATGTATTTTCATGACCATCCTATAATCTCACAACATCGCTTTGCAGAATCAGTGAGTCACACTTGTTATGGATGTTCATGTTCGGTGGCATAATATCGGAGTGATCCCAGGTCTAGGACCTACGGTACACAGCAATCATAGCATCGCTGGTTACCATCGAAAATTTTGTGCTTGTCCTGGAAGAGAACTTCGGACATGTTTTGAGGACACGTAGAGTTAATGAAAACAGACGAGTCTGATGGACACTTCACCCTGGAATTTATCAGTATGGAATATCCATTAACATTTATACCTGTGTACGCTCATCCTTGGTTGTAATGACGAGAAATGCTCGATGATGTCAACAGGATGTTTCCTACGCAACCCGAGTGCAGGGGACAGGTTCACTTTACCAGTGCGTATTGCAGCGCACAACATGTCAGAACATCGACGATCTTCGTTTGCTCCGTAGTGCCGATCGACCATCTTTCTGTTCTTTGCCAGATTGATCCTCTGTTTCCTTCCCAGCTTCTGCTTTCTCTGCTACTGCTTTCTCTGATTTTTCTTTGATCTTAGCGATTCGACTAACCCTAACCTTTTTCATTGGAGTCTTCTCCCCAGCCTCCACTGATATATCTCTCACAAGATCTTCCAGAATGACATCAACCACTGCATGGTCACGCTCCTGTCAAAACTCCCGATCTCCGCATCTCAGAAGTCCGCTGAGCTAGATGCATCGATGATTTCATTTGCTAATTTTGAAACCGTTTCGTCACGAGGTGTTCTTGCTGATTTAAGAAGCCGGCGAAGAGCCAAAGTTGCACCTCGTTCCGATGACACTTCATCACGAGGTGTTCTTGCTGATTTAAGAAGCCGGCGAAGAGCCAAAGTTGCACCTCGTTCCGATGACACTTCTAAAGGATATTCTGATATATCTACATGAAGGAGACCAAACAGATATATGTTTTTCATATCCCACCTCACCCAACGCAGAATCTCTGTCCTGTTGCGAGGGACACGGACCTACCATTTTGTCCTGTTGCGAGGGACACAGAACTAACGTTGGAACTAATTTTGCAATGCGGCAGCGCGCTACAGAACGCGCAGCTCAGCCGCATCCCCTATCAGATGACAAGGGCACCTCGATAGGCATAGCGGAACTGGACGGCTTGGCAGAGAAAACGCACCACAGACGTAAATTTGTGATCATGAGTGTCGTGAGTGGGGTAGCCATAGCCCCCCCTTCTGAAATCCTTTGGGATATTTGTGGCTCGCCGCTTCATTCGTTGGAGCTGCGCACCAATCCACCCCCATCGACCCTCAAAAACGAAGCATTCCTTCCTTCTATACCACGAGAACCTGCAGAATTTCCCTCCGCATCCGCTGATGCGATCTGCATTCTTCACTCGGCACCTCTCCATCCCCTCGGTGGCCATGCCATCCCGGTGGTCGCTGGCGCTTGGTGTGCCGCGCACCTGCTGCCGCAAGCGGCGCTCTTCGCGCTCCTCCTCCGCCCGCTTCTCCTGCTGCATCTGTTGCGCCGCAGGCCGAAGGCGCCACACCAAGGCGCACCGCGTCTCAATCTCCATCCTTGGTGAAATGAGCCGGATTTACTTTTCGGCGCATTCCACCTCACGATCCCCTGGCAATCGCAGGGGTGTAATTCACTGAGCCGCCTGGGGTTGAGGCTGCCACGCGCTCGGCACCCACTCGGCCTCAACAAGACGAGCAGCGCCTGGTGATGACCCTCACAGGCGTCACACACCAGGTGGCGTGAGACACGCCAACCGCGGCTATCTCACAAATCTGACAGTGGATCGGAAAACGCGCATGGTGATGCTGTGCTATGACAGTTGGGACACTTGAGCTCATCTTCTAGATTTCAACGTACAGCAGATGCAAATCTGAGGTGCCAGGTGGCGTCCCGGGGCCGCGAGCTAGTGGAGATCAGTGCCAAGAGCTTCTGGAGGCCCGGTTAGCAATCTCATACGTTTCACGGCATGCCCGCTGGGACGCCAGGAGAGGGCGGAGGAGAAGGGCGGGGTGTGCAAGGGCCGGTCCTGCACACAGGAAGGCAGGCCACCCCGCTATGGGCCCGGACGCACCAGCTTAAAAAGGCTGCTGTACATATTAACGAAGTTCTCAACAGTGGTCCAGAAGCCCTCCGCAGACAGCAGGTCGGGCTTCTCCGAGTAGTGCGCCAGCAGGCTGTGGAACACGTCGGTGGCACTTCCCAGTTCCTGTCTCAGCCGCGCCCTCTCCTCTTCCGCATCCTGTGCGCACAGGTCCGCCCATTCCTCCCAGCCCCACTCCGCTCAGCACGCATCCTTCCTGCAGCGCAGTAGTGAGCGCCGCCCGCCGGGTGAGCCCGCCCTCAGCCGGCACCTGGAGGTTCAGCTGGAACCGTCCGAAGGCTCAATTTGTTTGAACCGCCACCACCCCGTGCACTTCGCACTGACCTGGCAGCGTCCCCTTTGGGGCGAGAAGGCATTGCGCGAATACTGAGGCCAGCTCGGCCGGCAACACGCTGATATGACAGCCTGAGCTGCGCCGGCTGGCTTGTCAACGGCAACGCCTGCGAAGCGCTTCTGAGGCACCTCAAGCACGTCCCAAGCTCCTGGAGAGGCACCTCAAGCACGTCCCAAGCTCCTGGAGAGGCACCTCAAGCACGTCCCCAGCTCCAGGAGAGGCACCTCGAGCACGTCCCCAGCTCCTGGAGAGGCCGGAGGGACTTGAGGAGAGAGGAGGAGCCTGAGGGGGAGACCCGCAGGAGAGGGCGATGGGAAGAAGAAACGCATCTGGGACTGGAATAGGGCGGAGGGAGTACTGCCAGGCCCTTTGGAGCCGGCGGAGGCACATCCTGGCGCCACTGGATGGTGGCAGACCCGCAGGACACGTCAGAGGCGGCATATGCGGTGGCAAGCGGGGGGCGCACCCCATGGACGACCGACATCACGGGGCCGAAGTGATCAACTTTGAGCTGCACTGTCACCGGGCTCTCCGACTCCTCCATGCCCTCCTCCGCCACGATGTTCACCCTCAGGTCAGGCCCGCGGGTGGCCAGGTGCTTCCCGAGCTCCATGATGGAGGACTCCGTGCCCTGCATAGCCACCCCCAAGGCGTCAGCTCCCGCCCTGGGGCCGCCGGCCGAGTCCAACACTTCTGTGGGTGTCCGGGGGCGCCTCACCTCAATTATGGTCTCGACATCCGGCAACGAGGTCTTCAGGGAGGTGCTGATGATGGCCGGTGACTCCTCCTCGAGGCTGTGATCCCCCACCCTCGCACCACCAACCTCAATGGATAGTCTCCACACATCCTCCTCCTCCTCCTCCTCATCCTTCCTGCCAAGCCACATCTGCCATATGGCATAGTGCGATAAGCCCCGCGGGCTCTCGCATCTTCGGCGAGTCGTACCTTTGGCAAAGTGGGTTCTGTACAGCGAGCGGACCGGCATTCTCCTTGCCGTTCGTCGGATCCGGAGGGCGCCCACACGGCTGCGAGAGACTTACCTGGGCAGATGGTCGAAGTCGTTGATGACCCCTCGCAGGATGAACTCCGCGAGGGTGCTCGGGGCCCCTGGGGCACCCGCACAAAGGGGGTCATCCGGGGAGGCCTCAGGAAGGAGCTGCGCCTGAGGGCGGAGTGGGCCGCGCGACGCCCAGCTGCAAGCCGGGCCTGGAGGGCTCAGCGAGGCGCAGGCGCGAGAGGCGCTTGCATGCGCTCGGGAGGCCGCATGAGGCATCCTGGCGAGGACTGGGCCGTGTGGGAGTCAGATGGGGGGAACCTGTCGCGCGGCAGTCCGCAAGCTTCACCAGCACCGGCACCATGTACCCGCCCGCCGCACCTGCACCCCCGTTGGATTCCCCAGACACACATCCATCAGCATCAACTCTTTGACCCCTAAAACTCCGACCCACAGCAGCGCGCCCCAGGCCCCAGGCGCACACCTCTGCATGGCACCCCACGAACCTCTTCCAGCCTCCCTTGCCCCCGGCACAACCACCGAGGCCCCAGGACGCCCCTCGGCGAGATGCCCCGGACGCCCCCCACAGCGCCGCATGTTCCGGGTGCCCAGGGGACGGCTGCGCTGCTGTGGGCGCCACCGCTCCAGCGGCGGCCATCCTCCCAGGGGGTATCACGGGCTGGCCAAGCAGCATAAAGGGGGCGTGCCAGATTGAATAATCGGAATGGGGATCAGCGAATTAAAAGAGGCTCATGGGCTCATGAGCGGGGTCCGTAGCGCAGGGGGCTCACCCAGGCGGGTTCCGTAATTCATGAAGTTGCCAATGTGGAGCGTGGACGCCAACACCCCGTGGAATAGCTCACTATTTCGCAGCTGCTGGCATGCCTCTTGGTGCGCCTGCCCTCCCGCCCCTCCTCCACCCCCATGCCTCCCTCAACCCAGGCCTCATCACCACCAGCCCTCAATACCCTGAATCAGTTCCCGACTCATCCTGCACGCTTGCATCACCCTCAGCTCGCCCTTCGTCAGCCTCAGCACCCTCGATGCATGCAAGCGAGCGCACATATCACCCCCACGAGAGTCCATGTCAATCTCGGCCGCATAGCGGTGGCGCTGATGCACTATATGGAGGTACCTGTGACAGCGGGGATATGACCTGAAGGTGTACCTGTGACAGCGGGGATATGAAGGTGCCTGCGACAGCTGACCTGACACCTGTGCAGCGGGATATGACCCGGAGGTGCACCTGTGACAGCGGGGATATGACCTGGAGGTGCACCTGTGACAGCGGGGATATGACCTGGAGGTGCACCTGCAACGGCGGCAAGAGGCGCAATGGGATCCCGGTGCCGGGCCCACCTGGAGAGTGGTGGCGACTTCCCCGAACTGCATTTCGAGCTTGAAACGGTGGCGCAGGGCGCTGAGCTTCGGCTTCAGGCGGTCCACCTGCGCCCCGCCCCGCGCCCGCACCTCACCCCCGCATACCCCGCCGCAGCGTGCGGCCACAGTCCCGCTCGTGAGCAGATGGCCGGCAGCCAACTGCCACGTGCACCCGAAGCCCGGTGCACTCGCCTATGTCTACGGCAGTGCCGCTCCGCGGATCTGAAGGGCGAAGCTGGACCAGGCGGGGGGAACGCAGAGCCCACCACGATCCGCGTGGAGGGGCTCCGATGTGGGGAGGGCGGAACTCGCACAGGACGGCGCGGTGTACTGGGGCGCATCCAGCAGAGGTCCAAGCAGCGAGCAGATCGCCGCTGCCGCGGACCGTCTGGGCGAGAGCCGCCGATCAAGGGCACGGGGAATTGGAGGGGCTCGCCGGCACATCCAGGTGAGGGGTGGGGACTGGCGTTTAAAGATGCGGCCGTGTGGGCGCGAGTGGCAGGGGGGGCATGGTCGCTTAGACAGGCAGAGAGGGGTCACATGCCTGCATTAGGTGGTGGCAGAATTGCTCAGCGTCGCTGAGCTGCTGCAGTGCCGCGTTCGCATCAGTACCTGCTCCCCCGTGCCGAGCCAGGACACCGCCAGCAACCCAACATGAGGTCACCATTCCCCGAGCTTAGCTGCGCCGCTGCCGTCGACCATGCTTCCGAGGGTGTTACGAATAGCCACGCAAGCTTCGATTGGTGGTCCGGGGGCCGGGAGGCGGCCACTCTCCCCTCGTCAATGCAGGCTCGCCCCAATATCAACACGCTCCGCAGTAACAACGCCGCGGCACGAGAGGTCCGCTCCGCCGCTGGGCACGCATTACCGGCATCAGCGCAGGTCTGCATGTGCGCTTGCAGGATGTTCTCCTCGTCGTCTGTCGGGACGCACTTTATCAAGGTCTCCACGTCCTGGCCCGTGCAACCCGCCCCCTCCTATCACCTCGCGGCATGCTTCCAGGCCCCACGTTCTCGCCCCATGTTCCCGGGCGCTGCACCGCACTGCCTCCCCTGCGCGCGCGCGAGACGGCAGAGGGAGGTCCGCAAAGGCAGGGAGGCCCGCCATCCCGGCCCAACAGCCCCTGCCAAAGCCCGGCCGCCCCTGCCACTGCTCCCCGGATCCCGCATCCGCTCAGTCGCACCCGCGCAGCTAGGCGGGGGCCAGGCTGGTGGCCGCGCAGGCATGAGGCGCACCTCCTCGCTCGTGAAGGCGACGGAGGAGAGAGTCAGCACCGCTTCCGCCACCTCCTGCTCCGCGCCACGCCCCCCGCGCACCCCTCCAAGTGGGGCGTCAGCGTCGACACGAGGGTGAGCTCAGACAGCAGGCGCACCGGCCGGCATGGCAAAGCGGGCATCGCTGACACCTGGCTAGGCTGCCAGCCATTCAGCCCGGAGGACGCTCTAGGCGCCCCCCGCTCGCAGACAACATCTTCAGTTCCAACCCATTAGTGGCGGTCGATCTGAAATAAAGGTATTTGAGCAAATGCGTGTGGCTGCAGTAGCATTGCTGAAACGCTGGCACACGGAGGGCCGCCTCTGTGAGCACTCTGGATGGCTGGGCCACGTTGCGCCTGATCAGGGGGGGGCGTGAGGGGCGGCACCTGCCACGGGACGCGGAGACGCGACATTAGAATTCCGATCTGTGTGGCGCGCTTGAGGCTGAGGAGGCTGACTTTCTGGACGTTGCCCTTCTTGCCCGCCTTCAGGCCGCCCTGGCGCGTGGGCGCGTGGAAGAGCTTCTCCACCTTGCTCCACTCTATCCACTCTGGCTTGGGAATCGGTGGCTTGCAGTCCCAGACCGTCCCTGCAGGTACGCCCCAAAACACTGTGTCTCACCCACAGCTCTAGGGACCCACAGGCTAAGGTGGCCCAGTGAGGCTCAGGGAGCAGAGGGGTGGTCGTTCGCGTGGGCTTCGTGGTGGAGATATGGCTCGCGCAGCTCGGGAGGCAGGGATGAGCCAGCTTTAGGCACAAGGCAGCAGTGCGCCGGAGGTGCGGATGCAGAGGGGCTCGGGTGGCTCAGTAAGGCTTAGGGGGTCCCATTCTTCACTAGTGAGCTCCGGAGAATCCAGATGAGTGTCCCGAAGTGTGTGCTGAATCCTTTCATCCCCGGCGTGGGTAAATAGTGCAGACGGTCTTCTGTGGCTACGGGGTGCCAAAGGAGTCGGTCCAAGGATAAGCACACACTCACGCAGGCTTGGTGTGAACAGGGATGGCCACCACTTGGTCGGTGAAGGAATGCGGTTGTCCCAACAGCACCTATTTACGAGCGATCGATGAGCGCAGCTGTAATCCGCATGGTACCTTTTGGGTGGGTACTGCTTCTTGAGGAATGGAGCAGACTCGTCTGCCTTAGCTGCAAGGTGAGGCGGAGGGCGGTGGCATCCGCACTCTGCGCCTTCCCTTGATCTTTGCAGGGAGCGCTGTGGTGCCGTCAGGTGTTTTGTCTTTTTCCATCGGATGTCCCTAGTGCGGGCCTCCCTGTTTCCGCTCAGCGGGGAGGTGGGTGCGGCACAATAATGGCATGTCTACCCCCGAGTGCCCCTATATCTACCACACTAGGCCAGTGTGTGGGCTTATCCACCCCAGTGGGTTGTAGGGCATACCGTCCAGGCGGATCTCCAGCACTTTGTCCCAGTACAGCTGCTTCATCTTGACGCTGGGCTTCGGCCCAGGGTCGATTTTCCTGCGCTTCCCCGCACCGTCACCACCACAGGCTCCAGACCCGCGGTCGGGGAGCCAGAGCGCCGCGCAACCGGCGGCCCTGAGCCGGCCTCGCGCCGCAAGCTGCAGGACGATGCCCCGAGGCCGCATCCCAGACGCAGCACTCGGGCGCCAAGGGGGGGCAGTGCCGCACTCCACACGAGCGTCCTGTCTTGTGCGCAGCCCCAAAGCTCCGCCGACAGCGCCGACAGTCGTTGATCAAGATCCGGGGTGGAGCACGCGAGCGCCGTGGACCACAGGATGCAAGCGCTACCAATCATTGGATGCCCATGTCACGGGCTGCTGGAAATCCCGGAGGGGGGTCTGAGGGAGGGATCTTCTCACCTGGCTGGTCTCATGAACATCGGGGGTGGAGGCGGGAGAGGCATGGCTCTGGGTGCGGGCGGCGTCTGGGCTTTGGGCGGCGCGACAACATCCGGCTCCATCACCAGCATCATGGCCCGGCGGAACTTGGCCAGCTCCCGGCCTGCAAGGGGGGCGTGCGCGGCGTGGGCGTCCCCAGTCGCACGGTGAAATGCAGCTGGACCAATGGGAATTCGCCTGAGGGAGAATGCCCGCTGGTGCAGGAACTGGTGAAAGTGATTCGATCTCCTTGTGCTTGGGGATGCCTCACTTCAGCAAGGGGAGGGGCAGGGGGCAGGACTGCAGGTTGGGGCCGCATGCGCACGGGTCTAGGAGCTGCGACACCGAATTTGAAGGTGTTGAGCCGACTTCATCGGCAGCTACTCTGAGTGCTCTTGCCAGTTACTCCGCAGGAGCGGACATTGTTTTGTCCAGTCGCTCCACAGCGGTGAGCCGCGACACGTGGCGCAGGGGAGCTCCGGCAGGAACGGACACGCTGCAGAGCCGACTAGTGGGCAGCTGGAGCGGCGTGAAGGAGAGGCAGCGCACGCAGCATGGCAGCGCACAGACCTGTGACCTTTGACCTTTGACCGAGTTGACTTCATCGCAGCGCCCGCTTGCGCAACCTCCCCATGACCGTTGAGGACTGGTTGAGGTGTAGGAGGGGGCGGGAGGGGGGCGGCCGTGACGCAGTACCGAGGAAAATATCGACACACTCTGAGAGCTCAATCTGGGCGATCGCCTCGAGCAGCCCGTCGTCCAGCATCTCCTGCAGGCCACGTGGGAGGTTCTCAGGCAGAGCCCGCAAAAGCGCCCCCCTGGCGGCCGGCGTCGAAGCATCTACCCGCAGGCGCGTACACTGAGGGACCGTGCACCAGTCCTCGAGGAGGAGCCCCGCCCACTGTGGTGCAGGTGCATGCACAGGTGGCATGCACAGGTGGCGCCGCACCTTGAGCATGTGGCGCTTCAGGATCTTCTCCTGGGACACGTCTGCACCCAGCCCGCCCCGCACACCCTCAGACCATACCTTGGAGGCAGCATCGGATAGAGTGACACGATAGGGTAGTGCAGGGTGGGATGGCTAGGAACGGGTGGGAAAGGGTGAGGTCGAGTGTGCATCAGGTAGACAAGGGCACCCGCGGGAAGCTAGCACGGGTTAGGTTGGGCGAGCTAGGAAGGTGGGAGCAGGGCAAAGCACGCGGGTGGTACCCATGTTCATGGCCGCATTGATGAACGCAAGGCTGTAGCTGACGAGGTCCATCTCCGGGTCGGTAAGCAACAGCCGCACGATGGCGCGACAATACGAGCGGCCCACACGCAGCAGCTTGATGCCGCCCTGTGGCACAACAAACTCCCCGTTGAAGCCATTGATCTCGTCACCCCAGAACCCATGTCAGCCATTGATCTCGTCACCCCAGAACCCATGTCAGCCATTGATCTCGTCACCCCAGAACCCATGTCAGCCGTTGATCTCATCGCCCCAGAACCCATGTCAGCCATGCAAATTGCGGCACGTCCCTGGTGGCACGTGTCCGCCCACAAGCCCCCCTGCAGTGAAACCGTCCACCGAAGAGTGCTTCACACGTGCACCACGACGGGCACAGGGAGTGATGAGCGCGTGGCGGCTCACCTGCAGCTCTCCCAAGGGCACGGGCGGCGTGGCAGGGCTGCCCAGGCTGGCCGCGCTCGGCTTTGCTGGGATGCGAGGCGGGGGCGCCGCGGCCGCCTGGGAGCTCGCTTGGGCGCTGTTCAGCAGCGCCGCAGCCCTGTCCAGCAGGCCCCCGGAGGGGGGTAGTCTCAGACAAGCAGGGGAAGGCGTGCGGCCGGGGCAGGGCAATGTGCGAGCAGTTGGCGGTTCCGAGCACGGGGAGCGGCCGCGGCTCCGAGGTCCCGACTCGAGGGGCTGCTCCCTGAGCTGGCGCAAGAAGGGGGGCCGCAGCGCCTCTTAATGGCAAGCGGGGGGGGCGTGTGCCCTCGTGGCGGAGGAAACAGTAAGAAGGTCGAAATTGTGCTTCACAGGTGATGTGGCGGCCGGCAGGATAGGTCACCAGCCGCGCTCGTCAGCCCTAACGAGTGATGCCGCCGCGGACAACGATTGGACATGTGAGGGGGGGTGGGGAATGAAGGCCGGGCATGTGCAAATGGGGAAGAGTCCTGGTCACCTGGATGGGTTCTTTGCAGCATGCGCAGCGGCAGATTTGGCGGCAAGCGGGGGCAAGGGGGCACTGGGCGGCGGTTTGGCGCCAGTTTCGGAAGTAGGCTTTGTTGGAACACTAGGCAAGCCGCCAGGTGGCGACGGAGGTGGAGGTGGCACGCCAGGTAAGCCTCCAGGTGGCGGTGGTGGTGGAGGTGGCACGCCAGGTAAGCCCCCAGGGGGGGAGGTGGAGGTGGCACGCCGGGAGGCCGCCAGGGGGGAGGTGGGGGAGGTGGCACGCCAGGAGCACCCAGGGGGAGGTGGAGGTGGAGGTGGCACTCCAGGCAATCCGCCTGTGGGGGAGGGGGAGGAGGCACGCCAGGGAGGCCGCCAGGGGAGGGGGTGGAGGCGGCACACGCCGGGAGGCCTCCAGGTGGCGGTGGGGGCGGAGGTGGCATGCCAGGGAGGCCACCAGGAGGTGGCGGAGGAGGTGGTGGGCCCCCCAGTTTCCCGCCAGGTGGAGGTGGCGGTGGGGGCGGGCCGCCGCCTTGGCTACCTGAATCATCAGCCATTGCCACGAGCATGCACATCAGGCTGCCGGCACACTCTGTGTTGCTGTGCCGCTCCTTTGTATGCACTCGCATCGCCACGGATGGGCCATGCGCTGCCCCCAAAAGCTGATCATTAAAGCTTAAGACTGAACTTCTGGGATCAGCGCGCCAGTGTTCCATGCGGTGTTCCATGCAGTGTTCCATTTGCGACAGTGCTATACACAACTCCGGAGAGGTGCTGGATACAGTGTCAGCGGCACTCATATGGATGACGCGCTAATGCCTCAGAACAGCCCCCCCGGAGAGCACCCTCTTTGGGAGAGCACGTGTTCGTCCTGACTATGCCACATTGCAAAAACACTGAATCCTCGATCGCGCTCAGATCGAAGCGTCCATTAAAGTTATATTCATGAATCCACATCGTCGTCCGCCATGAAGCACAAATCTAACATGAATGAAAGCGGCATCAAATACAGCGGGGAAGCTGGTACACCGGCGGACCTGCCGGGGGGGAGAGCTGGGCGGCCGGCGCCGCCGGGGAGCCTTCCTCCGGCGCCCAGATGTTCATCCCCGTCACCGCCTTCAGCGTCACCCTGTCAGTCGCATCGCCCGCCACTCCCCCCGCCCACTCCATCGCCCATCAGACACGGCCTCGCCTGCTGGGTCCGTTGGGTCGGCGCCATCTCCCACGAGCTCCCTGCACGGTGCTGCGAGTCACACTCAGCAGCATCCGTGCCCACAGAGCCGCATGTTACAACCGGGGATGCTGTTGCGCCTCCGGAGATGCCGAAGCGACGAGTGGCTGGGGGGCAAGGGGTGGGGGAAAGGGGCGCCAGGGCGCACTTCTGGCCCGCGTGGTTGAAGAGGCACAGGGTGGTGAGGACCTCCGTGGCGAGCTTGGCGGCCACCTCGTCCTCCACCTCCAGCGCCATGCACACGCGCCGCAGGCCTCCGGCAGTGGTGATCACCGACTCCATTCCGGCCTGCACCCATCTCCTCTCCCCCCCTGAGCGCAACTCATCCCGCACTCGTGCGAGACCCGCGCTCACCACCTTGTACTGCCGTCAGACCCGCAGTAATGCCGCGCAAACACCTTGTAATGTCGGCAAAACCCGCAGTCGCCACCTTGTAATGTCGGGTCAGACCCGCGGCTCACCTTGTAATGCCAGTCAACCCACGGTCACCACCTTGTACTGCCGGCACTCCCGCGCTCACCACCTTGTACTGCCGGCAGACCCACGGTCACCACCTTGTACTGCCGTCAGACCCGCGGTCACCACCTTGTACTGCCGGCAGACCCGCAGTCACCACCTTGTACTGCCGGCAGACCCACGGTCACCACCTTGTACTGCCGGCAGACCCGCGGTCACCACCTTGTAATGCCGGCAGACCCGCAGTCGCCACCTTGTAATGCCGGCAGACCCGCGGTCGCCACCTTGTACTGCCGTCAGACCCGCGGTCACCACCTTGTACTGCCGTCAGACCCGCAGTCACCACCTTGTAATGCCGGCAGACCCGCGGTCACCACCTTGTACTGCCGGCAAACCCGCGCTCACCACCTTGTACTGCCGGCACACCCACGGTCACCACCTTGTAATGCCGGCAGACCCGCGGTCACCACCTTGTAATGCCGGCAGACCCGCAGTCGCCACCTTGTACTGCCGGCAGACCCGCGGTCACCACCTTGTACTGCCGGCAGACCCGCAGTCACCACCTTGTACTGCCGGCAGTCCCGCGCTCACCACCTTGTACTGCCGGCAGACCCGCAGTCACCACCTTGTACTGCCGGCAGACCCACGGTCACCACCTTGTACTGCCGGCACTCCCGCGCTCACCACCTTGTACTGCCGGCAGACCCACGGTCACCACCTTGTACTGCCGGCAGACCCACGGTCACCACCTTGTACTGCCGGCAGACCCGCAGTCACCACCTTGTACTGCCGGCAGACCCACGGTCACCACCTTGTCACTGCCGGGCAGACCCGCGGTCACCACCTTGTAATGCCGGCAGACCGCAGTCGCCACCTTGTACTGCCGGGCAGACCCGCGCTCACCACCTTGTAATGCCGGGCAGACCCGCAGTCGCCACCTTGTACTGCCGGCAGACCCGCGGTCACCACCATGTACTGCCGGGCCAGACCCGCATTCGCCACCTTGTACCGTCAGGCAGACCCACGCTCACCACCTTGTACTGCCGGCAAACCCGCGGTCACCACCTTGTAATGCCGGCAGACTCCGCGTCACCACCTTGTACTGCCGGCAAAAACCCGCGGTCACCACCTTGTACTGCCGGCAAACCCGTCGGTCACCACCTTGTAATGTCAGAGACCCAGCGTCACCACCTTGTAATGCCGGCAGACCCGCAGTCACCACCTTGTAATGCGCCGGGCAGACCCGCGGTCACCACCTGTACTCGTCGGCAGACCCGCGGTCACCACCTTTGTAATGCCGGCAGACCCGCGGTCGCCACCTTGTAATGCCGGCAGACCCGCGGGGTCGCCACCTTGTAATGCCGGGGTAGACCCGCGCTCACCACCTTGTACTGCCGTCAGACCCGCAGTCGCCACCTTGTACTGCCGTCAGACCCGCAGTCGCCACCTTGTACTGCCGGCAGACCCGCGGTCACCACCTTGTAATGCCGGCAGACCCGCAGTTGCCACCTTGTAATGCCGGCAGACCCGCGGTCACCACCTTGTAATGCCGGCAGACCCGCGGTCACCACCTTGTACAGCCGGCAGACCCACGGTCACCACCTTGTAATGCCGTCAGATGCCGCAACGCGATTGGCTCGTGGCGCCACAGGCATGCAGCACACACTTCCAGGCGCGAGTGAGAGCGCGCAGGAGAGCGGAGCGCCTCCGCCCGAGTTGGACATGATGGGCTGCCTGTCGCCCACCTGTGTGTTCATCAGCGCGCGGAGGCACGACAGCGTCTCTTGCAGGGCGTCCGTGTCACAAACCCTGCAGCCCCCAAAGCCGCTGATCCTCACTGCCATGGCCCCTGGCTGCAGCCATCCCATGCACCATGTCGCAAGCGCTGTCTGCTGCCCAACACAGATGCCCCGGGTGCCCCTCGACTCTTCTACAAAAATCTCCCCAGCAAGCGCATCCGGCGGAAGGCGGCCCTGTGTTTGGCATATGCAGGTCGAGCGGCTTGCTGTGAGAGACCCTAGCGTGACAGCTCCGTGCTTGCTGACTGCGCCTGGCATGCCCCCCTCGTGAGGTGCCACAGGCAGTGCTCGCCCCGCTGGGCTGGGAGCACACGCAGGCGCTCTTGGAGTGTCTGGTGCAGAGGCCCCGAGGGCGGTGAGCCGGGCGAGGTGTTGGTGGCCTCACCCGTGATCCAGCAGTTGGCTCAGTACCCGCATAAGCATGTTGGTGCCGCTGAGGCGCAGGAACATCATCAGCCACTTCGAATCTGGCACGCTGAGGCACTCTGCCGCGGGCCACGCGCAGCATGAGGGGCCCCACCGCGCGCCTCCCATCAGATCCACGCACCACGCACCTTAGGCCCGTCAGATGCAGTGCCGCATGCACCCCATCCGTCAGATGCACAACTGCACGAATCCACTCGGCCGGCTGAGCTGCTCTTAGGGCGAGGGGCATGCCAGGCAGCACAGCTTTGAGTGCGGCCAGCGCGTCACGTGGCGGCACCTCTCGACGGGAGCGAGCTCAAGGCGGGTGCCACACCTCGTAGGGTTGTGAGAGTGCTTGCGTTGGAGGAGGTGACCACCGCTGTGAGCATGTTCTGCGGGCTGACAAACACGTTCGCAATCTGCGTCCACACCCTCCAAGGCATCCCCATTCCGCCCCCTCACAGCCCTGTGTTGCAAGAGCCGCTTCAGGCTAGGAGCTCAATGCCGTGCACAGCATCGCTCCGGTGCCCCAAATCCGCCCGCCTTGGGCACACCTCCTGCTCGCCCCAGTCTCTCAGCCAATCGTGTCACGGCCAAGCGACAGCGTAACCCTGTGCGGTGCCCCTGACCGCAGTGTGCCACGAGGGGGACATGCTCCCTCTCTAGCCCCCCCGGCCACTCCACGACACAGGGTTCCATGCAGGCTACGTGAGTCGTGCTGACCGGCAACTTCAGTGATCAGGGAGATACAGGCAGCAAGCGCTCGAAGGGGAGGAGGGGCCGTGCACAAGGGAGGGACTGAGATGAGCAGGGGGGCAGACTGGTGTCAATGACGATTGCTGGGTGGGGAAGGGCCAAGGTGGGCGGCGCACCTCGGGGCTGTACTCGGCCCAGGAGTCCACGGCCTGGGTGAGCGCGTCCACAAGAGCGCCTTCGCGGCCATGGCCGGGGCGCGGCGTGCACGTCCCCCCTGCCCCGGTCCTCCACCACCGCACCCCATGTTCACCACGCGTCAGAAAGCCCACGAGACGCACCAGCACACGAACGCCGCACACCGCACGGCATGAGCCGCAACAACCAAAGCCTGCCCACCACCACCCAAGCGGATCACAGAAGCAAGCAGGAACAAGGCTGGGCCGGGCCAAGATACCACATGCACTGAACGGCATGAGGCGCGCCAACCGAAGCCAGCCCACAACCATCCCAGCGGACCAGAGACCACACAGGGATAGGACAGTGCCACATACACACGCTGTAAGAAAAGCAGCACAGCATGGCCCATAGACGTGAATCACAGCCGGGTACGCAACATCATGTACCTACACCCGGGTCGTGGAGTAGGGGAGTACTGTGGCATGCCCGCCGCACAAAAGTGCCACACACTGAACGGCATGAGATCAGCCGACAAAGCCAGCCCACCATCATCCCAGTGGATGTAAGAAGCATTCAAGAAGGGCTCAGTCCCGCTCAGCGCAGCAGACCCAGCGACAGATCGCAATGGTGCTCCCCGACGAAGGCCACAGCCTGACCAGGGCGAGCGCCGCGCAACGGGCAGGCACGGCCAACACCGCGCGCAGCGCGGCTCACGGGGGCGCTGCTTGTGGGGGGGGCGCAGAGGGGGGCCTCCGAGGCGCACCCGGGCTGGGCTTCCTTCTTCGCCGCCTGCCGCCAGGAGTGCAGCATATGCCGCTGCTCCTCCTTCAAGTCGTGGCCGTACCGGTCCACGTACGCCGACGCCCTCTCAAACTGCGCTCCTCCCACCAATGCCCCGCCCCGTAGCCTCCTCACACATGTGGGGGCGCTTGCACGCCAACCTTCCATCAACGGCAAAGCTGAGGCGAGCGGGAACCTCATTCGCCAGCATGACTCATCCCAAGTGAAGACTCCGGCAAGAGCAGCTCGCCCCCGATGGAACGAGTAGTCGGCAACGGATGTCCCCCCTGAGCGCTGCAGGGACGCTCCCTCAACCAACTGACCATGCGGCGACTACCTGTGACCTCTGCCTTGGCGGGGCGGACGGGAAAGAAGTGCACCGCCGGAGCATGAGACGCGGGGATCGAGCGTACCTGCTCATTCACAATCAAGCGCGCAGTGTCCAGCGAGTCCTCCACCGAGCGCAGTGCTGGCGATTCGAACTCTGTCATCAAACCGCGCCACGCGCGTCCCCGCGCCACCCCCTCATCAGGCACAACAGCACAGGACACCGCTCATACTTGCCGCCTCTCCACCATCCACACCCCCCCTCCATGCTCCCCTCCCCGCCTCGCAAGTGGAGGGCCTATCAGTTCGGCTGAGCTCCGCGACCCTCTCAGCATGCGCAGGCCTCGCAGGCAAGCGCCGCGCAGTTGCGATGCCGCTCCACCAGAGGATCCCCGAACACCAGGCTGAGGAAGCCCGCCTCTGAAGAAGCCCCATCACCGCGGAGATCAAAGTGTGACCCGGCACCGGCAATAATCCATCTTCAACACTGGCCCCTGTCGCCGGGGATAGCGTTGTCCCTGGAGACGAGAGGCCCTCCGAGCACCCGGGGATGGGGTACATTCGGCTCATCCGAGGTTGGCCACGCGAGCATCGGAGGGGCCGTGCGCCAGGTGCAAGCAGGACCCGCACCGATCTCGTCCAGCTCCGGCACCGGCATCGGGGACTCCACCACGGCGCCAGGCCGGGCGTCGGCCTCCTCCCCGCTGAAGCTGAAGCGCCTCGAGAAGCTCACCACGGATGCCATCGCTGCGCCGATCAGGGTCTGCTTGCGCATAGTGCTGCTCTCCTGCAGTAATATGGCAAGCCCCCCCCATCCGCACGCCCCACCCAGGCAGATCATCTTCGCGCAATAAGCCGGGGAAGGGGGTACAGCCTGGGC
>LGRX02003363.1:0-16428 GCA_001247695.2 Cymbomonas tetramitiformis
GCTACGGCTTTTCGAGAGACTGCAATGCTTCCCCCCGTGGCTACGGCTTTTCGTGAGACTGCAATGCTTCCCCCCTGGCTACGGCTTTTCATGAGACTGCAATGCTCCCCATCCCCTGGCTACGGTTTTAGTGCAACGCGATCTAACACGCCGCGAGGAAGAGGCTTGGATTCGAAAAGATGTTGACTGAGGCGCTGCTAAGGAGGCGATGTAGGTGACGTAGCGATGGCTATCGGACTGGGCAGACTTTGTACCAATCTGGATCCTAACTTGCTCGTGCAAGCGCGCAGGAAGGTGAAGGCGAAGTCAACTGAGTAACGAGTGGCTGCATCCTTTGAAAGCCGCATCGAGAAAACGTGATCATAGTCGCCCACTGTGTCCACAGCACCTAACGCAGATGAGAGTGTGCTATTGCGGAGGTTGCGGGGCGCTCAAGTGCCAAACCTTCGATTTGTACTTGTTGCCACAGTCGTGAAAGTGATAGCAGGTGCCACATTCCGAACACCAGCGAACTGCGGTCCCGTTCTCCTCGTTCCCCTAGCCCAGGGGGGATTTGTGCTTTGGATTCAGTCATCAAGTCTTTAAGGCTACGGATTTAACATAGGCACCGACATTTGGAAAGTGTTGGCTGTTGCTGGGTGTTGATAAGGAACAGGTTCGATTGCATCTCAATATGCGTTTTGGCAGAGGCGCGTGAGGGACTTGCTTGCTCATTACTGAGACAAAGCAGCGAGCACAAGCACTCTGCAGGCTGAGGCCGAAGCTACGAGCAGCACAGTTTGAGTATCACAACACTCTTAGCCCACCCAAATTGGACACGCCTTTTAGTATTTGAGACGGGTCCGAGGTAAAGAACACAGTGTGTAAAGTTGCACGTCATTCGAAACAAACAACACGGACAAATATGCGTGAAAAAAGGAAGCATGTGGCTTCACGCAATTTCGCTCTTCGCTTATATTCCCGACGCATCGAGTCAGTATGCCAGAAAAAGTGACCAGATTCCACGGAATAACTTTGTCGTTGACTTACAAAATCGGACCGGAACGAAAAGATAGCCACCAGGCCGTCTTTCAGACTGGTACAGGAGGACAACTGTCTCCCAAGTGAGCTCGATGAATAATCAAAATGTAAAACTGAAACACTTTTTTCCTTCAGCCAGCGGCATTCCATCATACGACACAGCATGCCTTTCGCGCTTGGGTACGAGGACCATGGCTAACCTTCGACGAGCCGCACAAGTGGCAACACGCTCTCCTCGGCGGTCTCACAACTCCGTTCTGCACACCTCGCCAAACAACAGGCGTTGTCGAAAATTCGTTTGAAACCTTCTCAGGTTAAAAAGAACTGTGCCCTGACTGGAAATCTTTAGATCTGAAGCCTCAAGTTTTTGTAGCTTCAGGTTACGAAGGTGAATAGTGTCACTCGCGTAGAGGCCAGCGTTAGCAGAATTGAAAAGGACAACGCCTGTAGTTTTCACCTCACTGTTGTCTTGCATCGGAACCTTTTCAGTGGACTCTGCAGTGCGACCTCGCGGTGGCCGAAAGACCTGTGCCTTTCAACTTCTAGTTATCTTGTGAGGGTATCTTGCGACGCGAGACCTTATTGATTCTGCCTCCCTCGTTGGGGCAGACACGTTTGTGACAGGAAACTGTGGGAGGAAATTTTGCGAGCAGGTATTTTGCAGTAGGTTGGAAAGTAGCTATGGGTGCCCGTATGTATGCGAGATCGGCAACAGAAGTACTACAGTACCTCTGGGGTAGTACAGAAGAGAACTGCATCGAGTCACGCTCATGATGATGATCGACGTTGCGTTGCGTTGCGTTGCGTTGCATGCTCATCAAGCTCCCTCGTACGGCGCGGCGTATTAAGAGTGTAATGAAAAGCGCGACGGATTCCTTTTCGATTCCTCAGATGCGAATTATATTTTTCATTAGAGAGTTTCCCGCAAATTCGGCAGCCCAATTCTTTCGCTAGTCCGACGTGGGCATAAAATATCCATCTTGTTGCAAACGTCCGATGTTACTGGTGAAGTCTGCGAGCGCCAATTTTGGTTGGGTCTGAATCGAATATTCATGTTGTACAGTCAGCCGAGCGAATTGAGTCGCTGCCGAATTGAGTTCTCATTTCGTTCGAATTTGGCCTCGATCGAGCGAATTCAAGCGAATTCTCACGAGCGAATTGAGCAAATCGGCAGCCGATCCGACGTGGACCGACGTGTCCCCGAAAAATGCGGCATCTCCTGACGTCGGACTAGCGAAAGAATTGGCTGCCGAAATTTGCGGGAAAGTCACTATTGTTTACAAATTCCGAACAGCCGTTCGATTAAATCAGAAGGACATCTAAACCGTTGTCGAAATCGCACCGGTATCTTTCTGGAATCTGTCCGCTTCCGTTCGCGCTTCTTAAGCGCTTTACACTGTGAAAACCTAGTGCAGCAGGATAGATTAATGAAGAGAATGATAACTCTTCGCGATATATTAGAAGCGAATAATGTTTATTATAAGCTATTATGAACGCTAGGAAGCATCCCCGCACAGATTCGGTGACTGGAAGCAGATCCCGGATTCCCCGCTTCGTGTGGCGGAAGCGGGAACCGGCATCCGCAAAACGGCATTCCCTTCGGTATCCTGCCGAAGGGAACGCTAAGAAATAGTAATAACAACGACTGAAACATATTTTCAACGCTGTATGTGTGCATATGTGTTTCATTTGGTCATTTGGTTCACACGCTTCGAGCCCCGCGGCACATCCGGGATGGCGCGTGTAAGTTACTAAATACGCAAACCAACGCAGCAAGTACGTCCATATGGGCTGTTGAACAAACGTTACTTGAGGCGTTGCGAGAAACCGATGGGAACAGCTGCATTCGTACATCTCTAGAGATGATGTAAAGAAGTAGCATGCCAAATCTTTGCGAGAAATTGGATTTGTCACAACTATGAACACGCTTAGAAGGGGTCCCTCGGGCACCCCTGAAAGGCCTGTCACACCCCCCATATTCAGTCACGCTACCGCAGCCCATGTCAGACCCCACCGCAATTGCCCCCATCGCGCCCGTCTCAGCCGACAGCAAACGCCCCAGCCATGACCCCCTTTTTCAGTAATTGTCATTCCCCCCTCAGTCACGGTCCTACCCCAGTTCATTGTCCGCTCGAGCGCCCGGAGCATATCACGTTCACCCTCCTGCTCAGATCGCCCTCCCAGTTTAAATCATGCACGACGCCTCGCCAAGCGCTACATCGACGTCGCCGCGACCAGCCCGTGCCGATCCGCGAGAACCGCAGAGCGTCGAGCACGACATCGCGCGAAGTGACATCACGACACGACCACACATGACGTCTCGGCAATGCATGACAGGGCAAACGCAAGCGCGCGTTGACACCAAACGCCGCTGTCACTGGGAACCAATGGTCACAGGGCATCCGAAACGACAATGGCATTCACGGACTTTCACTATGCTCGCTTGAGTATTTAGCTAGCTCTGCTTTCGAAAAGTTAGATCCGAACCTTTCAAAACCATTCTGCGGTATAGTGATATTTGCCTCTTGTGGCCTAGTATTAAATGTGATATTTGCATACATATACTTCGAATCCACATGAGAGCTTTGTCACTAGCAGTTTGTAAGAGTCTGGTTCGGATCCCCAGAGTGCCGGCACGCCACTCTGATGTATGTGCGAAGGTTTTGCTTGTTCTATCTGTGAATTGCCCCCTGCGTTGCTCGTTTGCCTTTCTGCTTTTCATGCTTCCATCTGAGCCTGAATCTACAGTCTGCGAGTGCAAGTTAGACCCGCGCCCGTTTTGCGAATCTACGAGCCGGCGTGGCAGAAGCGCGTTGCCGCCTGACATGTTGTACGTAGCACAGCAATAGACACGCGTATCGCTGTTCCGCAGCGGTGGAGATCCGCAGCTGTCCGAAAACGTTCGCGAATTCAGGACACGCTCGTGAATTCCCACAGAGGGGCATTTTCCCCGTTGAGTGCCTAGCGGCGAGATAGCCCGAAGCTGCGGTTGTCATAAATTCACACCCGCGACGGCTAGCCGTCACAGTCACTCTCAGCGGTATTCACGTGTGTGCACGATGCGCCCGGCCTTTTTGTACCATATTTTGCACCATTTGCTTTGCGAATTCGAACCTCGCAGGGCTTGCTTGCCGAATATGCTCAAACCGGCGTATGTGACCGGCGTTTGGGAATGCACAACCGTAGCCGCGCTAACTCGAGCCGTGACTCCTGACTTTTGCCGTTTGACGAGGTTGTAGCCGAACCCATGTTTTTCCCGCAGTTTGTATGATGTTTACCTTTGTGAATTCGACCTGCGCAGGCTGTGGCAACGTTGAATTCCCCGAACGGACCTGGGTGACAGGTTGTGGGAATTCACGGCTTACGGCGCGCCAGCTCGAGTCCAAACACCTGACTGCAACCTTTTGACAGCATTGCAGCCGAATGTTTTTCCTTCAGTTTTCATTGTGTTTTTATGTGTGAATTCAACCCATGTGGGCGTTGGCAGCGGTGAATTCCCCGATGGGCCTGTATGACAGGTTGTGGGAATTCATGGTTGGCGACGCGCCAGCTCGGGTCTGGACACCTGACCCATGCCGTTTTGCCATGCGTACGCTCGAAGCACGCCTTTGCCCGCAGTTTCTTTCGTAATTTTTGACGTGAACTCGTGCTTGGCTGCTCGAAGGGCACCAACTAGGCCTTGTGGCAGGTTGGGGGCATTCACCGCAGGAGCCGCTCGTGCTGCGACCTGGGCGCACGACACGAGAACCGCAGTGAATGCCCAATTGCAAAGTGTTGTTTTGTCCTGCTGGAACGGTATCACCTAACAGGGTGCCGAACCTCTTCGTTGGTTTTGAAATATTCCTCGGATCTCCTTTGTTTTCACTTGTGTGTGAACTCCTATGTGATGCAAGGCATGGTATCGAAACTTTTCGACCTTATCGATAGTTTTCGATAAGTTTCGAATGAGTATCGATCGATATGAATACGTACGATGTCAATATCAATCGATATGAATAAGTACTGTGTGAATATCAATCGATATGAATAAGTACGATGCCAATATCAATCGATATGAATACGTGCAATGTTGATATCGATCAATATGAATAAGTGCACATTATTTCCCACTTATCGATGTATTGATATATCAATATGACCTGAGTGCACACAACATTGCAAGCAGGTACACACGGCAATGAGAAAATAATAATGAATTAGACCATACAATGCTATCTAGAACTCTACTGTGTTAAGGCATGCCATCATGGAATGCTCAATTGTGCCTTCTGTAAGGCCTTTCCTTAAGTCACACTAACGCCTAAACGGACTTCTGGCCTGTTCTTGCGTGCACGTTGGCCCTGTCTGCGAGCACGACCCATGATGGATGGAGTTGGTCTGCTGGATGAAATTTAATGTGACGGCGCGGTTGCGGCTCATATATTATGGCCCCCCTATGATGCTAGGCGGTACGTATACCGGGATCTGAATATGATGTGTTTTCGATCAACATAAATCCCATATTTGGGTAATATAAGATCGATTAATCGATCTGAGTATCGATTAATCGATATGGCCAATCGCGGTACTTTAATTTTGTATGATCGATCGATATGAATAAGTGACCTGGAGGTATCAATCGATATGAATAAGTCCCCAAGGGGTATTCGATCAATATGAATAAGTGGTCCAAGGGTATCAATCAATATTCAATATTTCGATATGTACCAAATTCATATCAATAAATAAGAATTAATCGACATATCGATAGTATCGAAAATATTGAATATCGATACCATGCCTTGATGTGATGGCACCAGGCTCGCGCGCGTAGTGACACGGCAGCCATAGGCTCAGTGCACTTCAGGCCAGCTTGTGCATGCCTGACATGGTCTTTCAAACTTTGTGGCAGATTGGGTCAGCAACTTTTGTTGAGGGTGCTTCTGTTGTGACTCATCAGCACGGGTGCAGTGCTTCGCAGCCACGGCGCCTGAGACGCCAGCTTTGCGCAGCTCTGCGACCTTTCAAGTGCCATGCCAACTGCGACACCTGCTTTCAGCCCTTCCAGCCATACAGAGTCTCTCTCTGAATGGCTCGGTGTGCAGGTCTGAATGAAGGTCTGTGTAGGTCTGTGTGTGTGCAGGTCTGCGTGTGCGTGTGCAGGTCTGTGTGTGTTGTCTGTGTCTGTGTGTGTGGGTGTGTGTGTGTGTGCTGTGTGTGTGGGTGTGTGTGTGTGTGTGTGTGTGCTGTGTGTGCGCAGGTCTGTGTGTGTGCAGGTCTGCATGACATGAAGGCTCTGTATGGCTTGGTGTGCAGGTCCACGAAACCAACTTCACTGGTGGGTATCGACCCACAGCAAACGCACGTCACCCTCAAGCTCGCAGCCCACCGGCAGCAGTGACTCGCCGACTCCGCAAGCGCGCTCTTCCCTACTCACTCTTATACCTCCTGTCTCCATTTCCCTGACTCCTACAGCAGAGATACACCGCCATTTCAGCACCCAGCAATACCCCAACGCCCCGCCAGCCCTTACATTGCCGCCCCTCGTTCATAATCGCGACAGCTGTCACAACTATGAACACGCTTAGAAGGGGTCCCTCGGGCACCCCTGAAAGGCCTGTCACACCCCCCATATTCAGTCACGCTACCGCAGCCCATGTCAGACCCCACCGCAGTTGCCCCCATCGCGCCCGTCTCAGCCGACAGCAAACGCCCCAGCCATGACCCCCTTTTTCAGTAATTGTCATTCCCCCCTCAGTCACGGTCCTACCCCAGTTCATTGTCCGCTCGAGCGCCCGGAGCATATCACGTTCACCCTCCTGCTCAGATCGCCCTCCCAGTTTAAATCATGCACGACGCCTCGCCAAGCGCTACATCGACGTCGCCGCGACCAGCCCGTGCCGATCCGCGAGAACCGCAGAGCGTCGAGCACGACATCACGCGAAGTGACATCACGACACGACCACACATGACGTCTCGGCAATGCATGACAGGGCAAACGCAAGCGCGCGTTGACACCAAACGCCGCTGTCACTGGGAACCAATGGTCACAGGGCATCCGAAACGACAATGGCATTCACGGACTTTCACTATGCTCGCTTGAGTATTTAGCTAGCTCTGCTTTCGAAAAGTTAGATCCGTGTCACAAACCACGGCTTATCGTGTACCTCAGCCGGGTTGTGACACTTGCTGTAGCAGTCTCTGTGACGAACGTATGACACGCGCAGTACGATACGCGCGAGGAGTTATGACAGTGACGAGATACGGAAATACGGATGGGTGTTACACTTGTTTGGAGATAACGAGAATAAGTAGGGCGGCGTAGTGAGAGTGAGCAGACGCTCATTTTTGTTTTGCCTTCGTAACAGTGATTCCGAGAATAACCAGGACTCGCTTGAGACCGCGAAAACAGCAGTGTTATGAGATAATTAATAAGATACAGTATTCTTATGCTTGTAAAGATATACATTTGTGGACTTCTCCTTGTGCGACTGCGTCAGAACTGTAATTAACAGTCTTTTTCAAAACAAAAATGTGCCTTATTACAGACATGTCGTCTGTAATGCTGAGAGTTCAACAGCAGTCCTGAAGAACGAGACCTCTGAATGGTGATGCCAGGGACGGATATATCCGTACTGGTAAGCCTTGGAAGAGGTTGAGTGAAGCAGGCTGTTGCGACACTCGAAGTTCACCAGTCTTGCGAAGTACAGCGACAGCGGTCACAGCAGAACCAGTTGCTAATTTTACGAACATGATTGCAGCGTTGAGAATTATGTACTGGGCTATTTCGGGAAGTGACATCCTGCTGGAGCAAAGCACCAGACGGTAAAGCCAGGGACGGATTCATCCGTACTGGTACACCTGAAGGCGTGGAGCGAAACAGGACTGTCAGTGGGCATCTTCACGACAGCATTCTTTGTGGTCACCTGACTCATGCTGGCGTTCTACTGACATACTGCGTGGACCAGAGACACTAAGTGCAGAGGCAACCCTGCTGGACATCTGGGAGAGCCAATATAAGACCGGGTCACAGATGGAACCTTGCTCACCAGTCGTGGACGAGATTATGCTGGCAGTGATTGCTACTTAGAGCAAAGCACTGAAAGGTGAGGCCAGGGACGGATTCATCCGTACTGGTAAGCTGGAAAGTGTGGAGTGAAAAGAGCCTTCACACCAGTATTTCTTCTTCACCAGAAAGGTAGCAACGGAATCCAAGGCTGACCGCGAGGAACAGCAACGGGCAGAGAGGCGTGCTCAGAGGGCGATACGAGTGAGCCAGCATTTCTCAGAGCTGGAGGGAGAGGAAGGGGCTGCCGGTGGCCAGCCTGAGGCACAAGCACTAGTACAGCCTGAGGCACAAGCACCAGTCCAACTGCAAGCCCAAGCCCAGGAGCCATTAGTAATCTTTGAAGAAGACATGGAGTATACTGACTACGCTCGTGTCAACCTTGGTACACTGCCCAACTACACGGGCACCAAGGAAGAGGATCGGCCCAAGTTCCTGAGGGAGTTCGCCGACATGTGCGAGAATTTCGTACGGCAGCACAACGCCAACGTCAGGAAGAGGCTCAGGTCCGGGGCTGGCACCCTCACCGAAGCTCAGATGAAGACCCTGAGAGAGACTCCCCCTGACTTTGAATACCTGTGGGACATGATCCCTGCGTGTCTGGCTGGAGAGAACTCACAAGCTCTCAGCTGGTGGCGCGAGAACTATGAAAGAGGGGGGGTAGTGACCTCCAACATGGACCGAGTCCTGAAGGACACTAGCGAGCATGGCCCACTCGAGGGTACCATCCCATGCGCTAGGCCCCCTTTCAATGAGATGAACACTGGCGCCACGTGGGTGATAGCGAGGCCGGTGACGAACCAAGACACCCAAGGGGAGGTTTCCGACGAATATCTGACTGATGGAACCTCCCTGAAAGGCTTGACGGGACGTGATGGCACCCGTGATACCCAGTACTTCTACGCGCTCAGGGGCTTCATCGCTGCCCTTGACAAGAAGTTCATGATGAAAGGGACTCAAGAGAAAGTGGATCTGTTGACACAGAAGCCACAAGAGGTGGGGCAGGATGGGCTGACCTACATGAAGATGTGCCAACGCAGGGAAATGCAGCTCAACACTGGGAAGGTGTTGAGCGATGAAGAGCTGCGTACCTTCATCGAGGACTGCGTAGACAACCTGCGCATCAAGATCTTCCAGACGCGGGTGAAGGAGCAACTGAGGGCACAGTTCCCGCCACCCAATCGGGTGACCTGGAAGGACCTGGAGGCCATCGTCGAGGTTCAAGACAAGCTCAAGGGCGATGCAGAGTCTTGGATCCTCACCTTCCTCCAGGAGATCACCAGACGATGTGGCTGCCAGTACTCCACCTGGGAGGCGCGACAGCATGGACTTGACCTCAAGGCCATAAAGAACTCGATCAAGAAGATTGAGTCCTCTGAGGTGGCACAGTCAGGCGAACCAGAGAACAGCAAGAAGGTAGATGCATCACCTTCTAAGAAGATGAAGAAGGAGGTGAATGTGGCCGAAAGAGCTAAGAAGGCCTCCTACAACAAGACGCCACCGCCAGCAGAGGGCGTGCGTACGAACGACAAGCCCAAGTGCTTGCGCTGCTTTGGAGGGGGCTGGCATGAGTCCGATCCCGAGCAGTGCAGGAGTGGTTATAAACACGTCAAGATGCCTGCTGGATTCCACGAAAGCAGGCTTGGTTCCAGCAAGTGGTGGGACGCGGAGAACGCCGCTCTGCGCATGTATAACCTGAAGAACCGCTTCAAGAACTCTGACTGGGGCATCCTGGTGACGGACTGGCAGCAGCTGTCCAACGAAGAGAAGGACAAGTACAGAGCCAAACAGCTACCGGAGGACAAGCAGAAGAGCACCACTGGCAATCCCGAGGCGCTGAAAGCAGAGTACCAGGGCATGGTGGCTGCTAGGAAGACGGCCAGTCGTGCGGGCAGCGTGAAGTCGCAGGTGCTGTCCGAGGATGAGGGCTCCGACGGGGAACCAGTCGCAGCGCACGTCGCGGAGAGGGAGACGCACACCGTCGACACATGCGCGCACCACCATGGCAGCGCAGGGGTAGGAGTGTCGTCTGGCCCTCCAACCGAGTTACTCACAGCCATGGCCGAGGAGATGGGCGAAGAGGAGCTCTCGAGCGCCCTCAACACCTTGGGTCTGGGGGCACTCCCCGAGACGCTGTGCAAGAGTGTGGAGTCTGAACTCACGGCGGCTCCAGCAGTAGCCCTGGGAAGTACCCAGCGCATGAGGGGCTTCCCAGTGAAGACACCCGAGGAGTACGAGGCAGACGCACAGGTGCCCATGGCGCCTGCGGCGGACGAGATGCAGAGGAAGGTGCAGCTCATGGCCTCCGTGATCAAGAGCCTGGGAGCAGCTTTCCGCAAGCTAGCTGCTGGACTCGTAGCAGAAGGTCGCATATCAGCTCCAAGGGGTGTGGAGACCTTGGTGGAACTGGCTGAGAACGACCAGCTCCCCGTGCCGACAGCCTCAGCAGCGGACTGCCAGGACACCAGCGACGAGGATGATGACTGCCCGGGCATGGAGTCGGGCGACGACAGTGACGAAGAAGAGATTCCTCTGGATGAGATGCCGGAGGACATGGTGGAGCAGCCCAGGAAGGAGAGGACGACGGTGCGTGTAACAGCTGCAGCGGCCACCGTCCAGGAGAGCTACGGGGTGAGAGACTTCAGCGAGAGGGGTGAGCTGCACGCAGGGACCATGGACGCTAAGGCGTACGAGCTATTGAAGAGGAAGATGCTCAGTGGCCTTACAGAGGAACAGCTCACTGCCATGGCGCAGGTCCAGCCTGTATGCAAGCTCCTGAACGATTCTCTGGCACAAGGGATGGCGCTGGTGGCCTCTGGAGGCTTGCTTATGTTGTACAAAGCGCTTCTCCTGGACACGGGGGCCAACTGCAACATTATCCCAATCAGGACAGCCAACAGGCTGGGCTTGACCATCTTTGATGCGGAGACAGGGGCCAGGGTGGCGAGATGTGATGGCAGCCCTGCGGAATTCACGAAGTACTGCTACGTGGATGTGGTTCTCGCTGCGGGCACGCCGTACATGACTCTGCATCGGCTCCACGCCTTCGTCACCTACACCAATGACACGACGTGGGACTTCTTGGTGGGCACTGGACCCCTGAAGAACGCCCTCAAGTTGACCATCGACCTCTACAGAGGCATTGCTACTTCTGAGGCCGCGGTGTCACTGGGTATGAAGGAGAAGGTCACGTTGCCATTGATCGAGTTGACGCCGCCCGTCGATGCAAGGAGCAAGCGGAATGAAGACCCGAGAGTGTGCCTGGCGACCGAGATCTTCGACGTTGAGGCCGCGACAGCGCGCACTCTTGCCCCCGCTTTTGATGATTGCGAGCTACCACCACGTGAAGCAGTGTCCCTGGACACGAGGGGAGACGACCGTCTGGCCCTCACAGGGGAAAGGTGTTCGCCTGCACCTTGTGCATTCTCGCGAAACCACCCCGAGCTGATGGAGAGCCTGGCGTCATGGCTAGAGGAGATGAGGCTGAGAAGGTTCAACTCAGATGAGAGGGAGAGGCTCGAGGCGCGCTGCCAGTCCATGGTGGAGGCAGGCTTCTTGAAACCCAGCTCAATGATGCAAGTCGAGCTCACTGGGCGGGTCAGCTTACACGCCGAGAACGCAACGTACGAACCTCCTCCGCCTGGTACGTCCTTGACAGACCAGATGCTGGGCATGCTACAAGCATCATCACGCAGCCAGCGGGAAGCCAATGTGGCGACCAGGGGTGAGTGGTCCAGTGCTGAAGAGCCAGATGCGAGGGAGTCCCGCACTCAAGCCAGCCTGACCACAACTCAGTCAGACCCTCGCTATCCAGACCTCACGCTGAGGCAGGAGGCCGAGAGCGAAGCTGCCTTCAAGCTGGCCAGCGTACAGCCATGGGGGGGCATGGCAGTGAACCCGTGGGACTACCAAGACAAGGAGAGTAGCTGGTCTCAGCAGCGCTTGTACATCGACCGCACGGGCTATGCTCGTCTGTGCACACTCTGCGAAGAGGGCGATGGAGGTGGTGTAGACGCAGGATTTGTGCAGGTCAAGTTCCCGCGATGTGGAGAATACAAGACCATCCTGGAGACGGAGCTACTGTGGCCCGACTTTACGTTGGTGGACCAGAAGGTTGACAAGGAGACGAAGATACCCTCAGAAACCTGGACCACGAGGCCGAGCGGCAAGAAGGACAACGACCAGGTCCCACTCCCTGACTGTGGTGCCCATCGGGAGGCAGGAAGGTACACGATGGCGAGTGTTCAGGAGGTCCTCAACACCCATCAGACGTACCCAGGAGTCGTGACGGGCAAGCTCATGTGGGACAAGGTGGCGCGCCAGTTCTGCGTACTCAGCGAGCACACTCGCGCCCAATGGGACCTCATGGAGCGCATGGTACGTCACACCATGGAAGGCGTCACCATCATGAACCCCATGGGCAAGATGACTGGCGAGTTCCAGCTGCCTTTTTACTATGAGAAGGACCAGCGCTGGCAGTACCAGCATCTAAAGTACGTACAGCGAGTGGACATCGCTGACCTTCGAGCTCGTCTGAAGGTGAGGTACGATATGGAGGTGGCGAGCGAGGTGAATGTGATCCCGCAGCTCACGCTGTCAGACGCAGCGGACAAGGTGGGGAAGTTCTACCCGGTGACAGATGGGGAAGGAGGCAATGGCGAGGTGTTTAGCACGAACGCTGCCGCCGTGGAGTACCTGCATCTTGGGGACAACCCGAGAGTGATGCTCGGAGCATGCAAGACAGAGGAGCAAGCACAGGACGCGCTGGACACTTATGGGGCCAGAAGAAACCCTCCAGTGCGCACATCCAAGACTCTCAGGACGTCGAGGACGGTCAGGGGGGATGAGGCAGGGCCATCTGGCTCCGCACCGCCACCATCTTCAGCACCGCTTCGTTTACGGCATCAAACCTGGCCCAACGGCGTCTTCGACCCTGCCATGTTGGATTACCACGCTGCAGTGTTCCAGGGCACCTACGAGCCGGAGTCGCCCACTCGCAGCGAGAACACAGCTGGAGAAGCCAACTGGCTGGACCTGGGAGAGATCTCGGAGTTCATGGCGCTGCAGGGACAGACGGTCTTCCTCATCCAGTACCGTTGCTTCATGGGCAAGATCGAGTTCCAGCTCGGGAAGCCCTTCGCGCAGCGAGGAAGGGGGGTGCACACGCAGCAACTCAGCAACCAGACCCTGCACCGGTACGCTTCCTCCGCAGGAGTGGGACAAAGGGAAGAGTTTCTGCCTCTGGGTGGGCAGTCGAAAGGCTGCACGGGAGGACTCCTCGGCACCTTGCAGAAACATATGACACATCTGGTTGATCGCACTCAGCTCTTGGAGATCGCCAGAAGCCATTTGAGCGATGGCCCACGGCAGGGAACCCTACGGGTTTTCAAGACCCGTGCCAACGCCCGGTCCAAGGCCGTGTATTACCTCTTTGAGGACAATCGCTACTACAGTGAGCAGGGGCCCAGCAGCATGGCGTTCACCTTGGAGTACCTCTCCTCAGGCACGCGCAAGTTTGACTGCTGCAGCTGGGAGACCTGGAACAAGGTGGCGGTGATGCACCGAGAACCATTGTCTGCGTTCACGTCCTCGGTGGGCCCGGCGTTGCTGGCTGAGGCACGTCGGGCAGAGGTGCAGGCGCGTCTTCGAAACGACTTCATGAGAAACCTGGACCCAATCGAGGGAGGGGATGCAGGAAGTGAGGAGGAAGACGACAGCATCTCAGGATACTCTTCCGACCCCGCAGCTGTTGAGGGTGTGAGCACTCACACGGGTCGCACCAGGACACCGTCGCCGCTGACAGAAGATGAAGTGGAGGTCATCGGTGAAAGACTGGTTGGGCTGTCTGCCAGTTTGGCGCGGAGGGAGGCCGAGGTCGCAGCAAACCACCTCGCCATGGCGGCTCTCTCGGAATCGATACAGGCGCGTCAGGCGATCATCAGAGAGCATGAAGAACGACCTCGCACTGCCCACGCAACTGCGAGGATTGGGGCGAGAACGACCACGCCGGCGCCCTACACTGGCCGAGTTCTCGGCGGGATATCCACCATGGGCACGCAAGCCACGACCACGCCGACACCCTACTCTGGCCGAGTCCTCGGCGGGATATCGACCATGGGCTTGGAGTGCAACATGGCCCAGAGACCTGAGCACCATTCAGTCCACGACATTCTGGGATCCCCGGCACATTCCGTCTGCACGCAGCAGACTGAAGCCGTGCCTCCGGCTGTCCCAGGACAAGAGCCGGACTCCGTTTCATACGTGCCATCAACCCCGAGCTCTACAGCACCCAGCAGCCCGGAGCGTTCCAGTGGCTTCGTTGCGCATGTCGACACTCGACCTTCAGGCCAACCTGCAGCGCGCCCGCAGAGTCCAACTGGGGGTGCCGCACAGCAGAGTTCACCACGGGCTGGTCAGCGCAGGAGGAGATCTCCTAGCCCCGAGGAAGGCGCTCATCGTCAGGACGCGTCTCGCAGTCGGCATGCCGGCATGGGCGCGTCGCAAGCTCCCCAGAGACACCAAAGTTATGATGAGATCTGGGAGGAGAGGAGAAGGGAGAGCGCACTGGGGCCTTTTCAAGGGGGCACCGGGCCAGCTGCAGCCCGGCGCGCCCGTTACTGAGAAGCAGCCCCGGCGAGAAGCCGGGCACGCAGCCCGCCAATGATAGGCGGGCGAAGCGCACTCAGGTGTGCTTCCTGCTCGTGGGGGTGTTCGTGCGCTTGCATTGGCCGCAGCTGCCTCATTTTGCAGTGATGGCAGTATGGATGGCTATGGAGGTATTCAGGTTTCTTGGTGAGGTCGTCGCCTGCTGGGCATTCCACGCTGAGACGCCCCGCAGAGCCATGGCACGCGCGTTGTGGGCCGTGCGCGCAACGCCACTCGAGCCATGGGCACATCAACAGGCGCCTCTGCGAGTGCTGTTGGCGCTGGCCAGGCACCTACTGCTGTTGGCCAAGGGCGCTCTTGAGGTAGCTGGGCTCCATCACGCTCGGCGTGGGCTGTGGTACGTGCCGTTGATACGGTTCTGCCTCGTCATGCTCGCCATGCACTTCACACACATGGTTGGCACTCTGGGGTGCGTCTTGACGGTTGGCGCCCACATTGTCCACCATGGGTTGCCATGCTCCGGCTCAGTTCGAGATGGTGGCACGTTCGCCGCGCTGGAGACTCAGGTGGGTCGCGCGCTGGCGGTCGCCCAGCGGATCTTGGCCGCCGGGCCGGCTACGCTGGCCGCTGTTCCGCGGCGCATGCAGAAGCCGCGCTTTGCCGCTCGACTGCAGCGCCTGCAGTTCACTGCCGCTTGCTACCGAGTGGCGCACTGTGTCTATGTGATATCAGTCTTGGCGCTGGTGGTCTACGTGTCTGCAGGAGGAGGCCTGGGCCGTATGCAAGGGGGGTGGAAGATGTTGACTTGCATACTGACCCTTCACCCTCCAGTTAAACCAGTGGGTACCGGCAGAATTTTAAAACTTTTGCTGCTGCTAGCGGTGGCTGCTTGGGTGGCCGTCGTGGCCCCTGGGGAGCCTCAGGGCGTGCTGACGATGGACACGTGCTCGAGCTCGCCGATCAGATCTACCAGGACCGCCTGGGAAGACCAGAGGTCTTCGCGCCAATGGGACACCGGATGGGAGGCTATGGTGGCAGAGCAGGACGAGGTGCTTCCGCACACGGTGCTGGACACGTTACAGCCAGGGGGCACAACCAGGGTCACCAAGGACGAGGCCGCGTGGCTGGACACCGAGCTCAATGCCACCTTTGGAGGACATCCCGAGTTCACCGAGGAGAATTGGGAGGAGATGCGCAACGTGGTAAGGAGGTGCAGCTACTGCTTCGCCAACAAGCCGCAGGACATCAAAGGCTACCATGGGGGCGCGACACATGCGACCTTCGCCATCCCTTTCAAGGACGAGACTAAGGTAGCTTACCAACGACCGAGGAAATACAGCCCGGGAGAGCAGGAGATCATCGACCTGCACTGCAAGGAACTGCTGGAATATGGCTTCATCGAGCCGGCTTCGCAGCACTGCAGACACGCCAGCAACGTGGTGGTTGCGGGGAAGAAGGATCACGACACTGGACAGTGGACCTCGACGAGATTCTGCGTCGACCTCCGATCTACGAATCGGTTGTCGCTGAAGGATAATACGTTACCACACCGTCCAGAAGAGCTCTACCAGCGCGTGGCCAAGGCCAAGTTCAAGACTACCCTGGACGCGACCAAGGCGTTCCACCAGATTCCCATGACCACTGAGGAGGACAGGGACAAGACAGCGTTCTGGTGGGGCAACCAGCTTTATCGCTACACATCCATGCCGTTTGGAGCAGCTGGAGCAACCGCAGCCTTCATCAGGATCATGGACTAC